>PVJL010006543.1:0-90563 GCA_004026885.1 Lyroderma lyra
CAAAACACTAAATAAAATAGGTATAGAAGGAAAGTATCTCAACATAATAAAGGCCATATATGAGAGACCCTCGGCTAACATCATACTGAATGGGGAAAAGCTGAAACCTATTCCCCTAAAATCAGGAACAAGACAGGGATGCCCCCTGTCACCACTGTTATTTAATATAGTACTGGAAGTTCTAGCCACAGCAATCAGGGAAGAGAAAGGAATCAAAGGTATCCAAATTGGGAAAGAAGAGTTCAAATTGTCACTATTTGCAGATGACATGATCCATTATATAAAAAATTCCAAAGATTCCACCAGGAAACTATTAGAAACAATTAACAAATATAGTAAAGTTGCAGGATTTAAAATCAATGTACAAAAATCAACAGCATTCCTTTATACAAACAACAAATCCACAGCAAGGGAAATGAGGGAGTCAATTCCTTTTGCTATCATAACAAAAAGAATGAAATACCTGGGAATTAACAAAGAACATGACAGACTTATACACAGAAAACTATAAGACACTTTTGAAAGAAATTGAAACAGACCTTAAGAGGTGGGAAAATATCCCTGTTCATGGATAGGAAGACTTAATATTGTTAAAATGGCCATTCTGCCCAAAGCAATCTACAGATTTAATGCAATACCCATCAAAATCCCACAATCATACTTTTGTGAAATAGATAAAAGAATTATTAGATTTATATGGAACCATAAAATACCTTGAATTGCCAAAGCAATACTACATAAAAAGAATAAGGCTGGTGGTATTACACTCCCTGACTTCAATTTATATTACAAAGTGTCAATAGTAAAAACAGCTTTGTATTGGCAGAAAAACAGAAATGTAGACCAATGGAAAAGAATTGAAAACCCAGAAACAAATCCACAAATTTATGGACAAATAATTTTTGATAAAGGAGCAAAAAACATACAATGGGGAAAAGACAGCCTCTTTAGTAGGTTGTGCTGGGAAAACTGGAATAACATATGCAAAATAATGACCCTGAGTTGTGAACTCTCTCCATATACAAAAATTAACTCAAAATGGACTAAAGACCTTCATGTAAGACCTGCAACAATAAACTGTATAGAAGAAGATATTGGTACTAAACTTATAGACCTAGGACTCACGGAAGTCTTCATGAACCTGTCCTCGAAGGCAGGGGAAGTAAAAGCAAAAATAAATGAATGGGAGTATATCAAACTAAAAAGCTTCTGCACAGCAAAAGAAATCATCAACAAGGCAAAGAGACAGCCAACTGAATGGGAGAAAATATTTGCAAATAACACATCAGATAAGGGTCTAATATCTAAAATATATAAAGAACTAATAAGACTTAACAACAAAAAAACAAACAACCCAATTGAAAAGTGGGCAGAAGAACTAAACAGACACTTCTCCCACGAAGAAATACAAATGGCCAGCAGAGATATGAAAAAATGCTCATCCTCATTAGCTATCAGGGAAATGCAAATCAAAACCACAATGAGATATCACCTCACACCTGTGAGAACGGCTATTATCAACAAGACAAGGAATAACAAGTGCTGGAGAGGATGTGGAGGAAAAGGAACTCTGGTACACTGCTGGTGGGAGTGCAAACTGGTACAACTACTGTGGAAGGCAGTGTGGAGGGTCCTCAGAAAATTGGGAACGGAGCTAACGTTTGACCCAGCAATCCCCCTTCTGGGGATCTACCCAAAGAACTTGAAAACCTTTGTCCTCAAAAACTTATGCACCCCAATGTTCATCACAGCGCTGTTCACAGTGGGCAAAACATGGAAACAACAAAAGTGCCCTGCGACAGATGACTGGATAAAGAAGCCGTGGTACATATATCCAATGGAATATTACTCAGCTGTAAGAAAAGATGAAATATTGCCATTTGCAACAAAATGGATGGACCTGGACATCATCATGCTTAGTGAAATAAGCCAGACAGAACAAACAAAGAACTGTATGATTTCACTCATATGCGGAATATAAAACTGAAAGCAAAGAAAAAAAGAAATGAAGAAATAAATAACCCATGGACACAATCAATAGTTTAATGTTTATTTGGGGACGAGTGTGTTTGGGAGGGGAAAATTGGGAGTGGGTGGGAGAGGAGGGGGGGAAGCTAAATATAAGGTGATGGAAAGAGAAGTCACATTAGGTGGTGAACTTATTATACATCAATTTGACAATGCACTGTAGAATGGTATGCCTGAAACCTATGTAATCCTTGCTAACAGATGTCACCTTATTAAGTCTAACAATAAAAATGAATTTAAAAAATATGAAAAGAAAATAAAATACAGGTTAACTAAGAAAAAAAATGTTAGCTGGGATCCTAGATGGCATCAAGTGAAAAGATCCTTGAAACTTCTCCTGGCAAATACAATTGAACAACCGGGATCCAATGGAGGAACACTGAGAAGCACACCCTCAAGTAAGAGATCCACACAGCACAAGAAAATACCTGAAAATCAGACAAAGGATGGCAAACAGGAGGAGAGGGAGGGAACAGAGCAGAAATAGGGCTACCTAATGTGACCCAGGGCTGGCAAGAAAAACAGGGGACACTCCCAAAGAGCAATATGATCCTAAGTGGATTAAAAGCCTAGAGGTGACAAAAGCAGAGACATGGGTGGCTGAAACCCTGTGAGACCATCAGCAAGTTCAAACCCCATCTGAGTGGCAGCAGGCTAAGGCCCTAACTGGATGCCATGCTCCGGTGCAGCTTATAACCTGAGCAAAGGATCTAAGCTGCCATTGGGATTAGGGCCCCATGGCAGCATGGCACTGAGACCACAAATTGGCTCTAAGAATGTTTGAAACTTAAAGTCAGGTGCTGTGAAACTGCTAGGCAGAGTGAAACATCGTTCTATATGAAATGCAAGCTCAGAAGAGAAGAAAGAATCTGAGCTAGCAGTGTACACTCAGCCCACATTTGTCTCAATTCTGGCCTGATCCTAGCCCATGCCCGTCACACTCCTGGCCCACCTGGGCTTCCCTGATAAACAGGCTTTTATTGCAGTGGAGTCAATGATCAGGGGAGTGACTGAATAAAATAAAGCAGCCAAAGAGCTTGCCACCCCTACCCCCAGGCAGAAACCAGAGACACTGAATATGGCTGCTTCCGCTAACTATCTACCAAAGCTCACCCCACTTAATTTTACCTAGTGTGTGTTTTACAGTCAGCCAGAGGAGAAAAAAAGAAAAAGCAAACAAACCTGCAGCCTTTCCAAGAAATCTTGCTCCCATGGAAACTAGCAGAAGGGCTCAGGGAAACCCCAAAACATAGGCACAGCAGCTTTTCTCTGAACTGGTCTCAGGGATATAGCACACCATCACCCACCACATTTTCCAAAAGAGAATCAAGATTGAGATCAAGATCAAGGCGACTGGGTCAACAGAAGAGAAATCTACCTTGAAATAAAACTCCTAGAGATAGGAGATCAAATAACAAACAGAAAATATTATAAGATGCTACAGCAACACACACTGGGAAGAGAAAGAAAGGCCTCTCCACAGCTGCCATTGAAGAAGTCCTCATGCCCAGGAAAAACAACACATCAAACACAATGAGTACTTTAAGACTCAAAGACACTCAGAAAGAAAATAAAAAATCACCAGAAAAGGGACTTATATATATGGAAATATATAATCTAAGTGACACAACATAAAAGACTGCAGTTCTCAAGACACTCAGAGAGCTCAAAGCATGTCGTCACAGTACTGAGACACAGAAGAATGATCTCAGAAAAGAAATCTGTGAACAAAAGGAACATTTTAACAATATAATTGAAAATATTAAATAGAATCCAATAGAAATTCTAGAGATAAAAAATGCAATAATAAAACTGAGGAATGAACTCACTACCATAGGAAACAGGGCCACCAGATGGAGGGAAAAATAAGTAATATCAAAGATTAGAACATAGAAACAACACAGAAGGAAGAAGAAATGGATTTCAGAGTCAAAAGAAATTAATGAACTCTATAAGAAATATCTGACTCCATTAGAAACATTAGAATAGTATACATAAAAGAAAGTGCAGAACGAAATTCTACAGAGGGCTTACTAAAATAAATAGTAGACAAGAAATTTCCCAAACTATGGAAAGATCTGAAAACCCAAATTCAAGAATAAAACAGGACCTCTAGCTACCTACACTTTAGTAGATCTTCTCCAAGGCACATTATGCTAAAGATGTCACATTCAAGGACTGAGAAAATCCTTAAGGCAGCCAGAAAAAACAAACACACACAAATACTAAAAACTATGAACTTTAAAGGAAAGCTCATCAGGCTATCATCAGACTTTTCAGCAAAAACTCTAAAAGCCAGGAGGAAGTAGAATAAAATATTCAAAATATTAAAAGAGAGAAACTACCAGCCAAGACTAATTTATCCAGAAAGGTTACCCTTTAAATATGAAGAAGGAATAAAGACCTCTTTAGACATACAGAAGATGAGGCAATTCTCCAGCACAAGCCTGGCATTTTATGAAATTTTGAAGGAAGCTATTCAATTTGAAATAAAAAATCTAAATAAATTGGAGTTGGGACAACAACAAGGAAAAAGTGAAAGGAAGTAAGTAATGGCCATAGAAAATCCTCATATATCAATCATAAACCTAAATGTAAATGCACTCAACTCACCAATAAAAAGGCACAGAATAGCAGACTGGATTAAAAGACAAAACCCATCCATATGCTGTCTCCAAGAGACACAACTCAGCCATAAAGACAAACACAGACTCAGAGTGAAAGGGTTGAAAACAATACTCCAAGCAAATGATATCCAAAGAAAATCAAGAGTTGCACTACTGATATCTGACAAAACAGACTTCAGGAAAAAAAGGTAATAAGAGACAAAGTTGGACATTTCATAAAGATAAAAAGGATAATAAAACAACAAGAAGACATGACACTCATTAATATATATGCCCTCAATCAGTAAGCACCAAAATTTATAAAGCAACTACTAACAGAACTAAAAGGAGAAACTGACAAAAACCAATTATAGTAGGGGGCTTAAACACACTTTAATGGCCATTGACAGATCATCCAAACAGAAAATGTATAAAAAATATCACCTTTAAATGATACATTACAACAATTGGACAAAATTGATGTCTACAGGATACTTCATCATGCAACACCAGAATATAAATTATTTTTTAGTGCACACAGAACATTCTCAAGGATAGACCATATGCTGGGACACAAAACTAGCCGCAGCAAATTCAAGAAGGTTAAAATTATACCAAGTGTACTCTCAGACCACAAAGCTTTGAAATTGAAGTTCAACAGTCAAAAGAAAGCAGAAAAAATGACATATACATAAAGATTAAACAACACATTAGTAAAAAATGACAGTATAAAAGAAAAATAAAAGAAGAGATTGAAATTACATAGAGACTAATAACATTGAAAATAGAACATATCAAAATTATTGGGATAGAGTGAAAGCAGTATTAAAAGGAAAATTTATATTATTATAGGTCTGTCTTAGGAAACAAAAAAGGTACCTAATAAACATCCTAACATTCCATCTACAAGAACTAGAAAAATAAGAACAAAAAAACAAAATAGTAACAGAAGAAAAGAAATAATAAAAATTAGAACATAACTAAATGAAATTGAGAACAGAAAGACAATAAAAGAATTAATGCAACGAAGAGCTAGTTCTTTGAAAAAAATCAATAAAATTTGCAAACCCCTGGCTAGGCTCACCAAAGGGCAAAAAGAAAAGTCACAAATAATGAATATTAGAAATGAAAAAAAAAAGAGAAAATATGGCAATACCACAGAAATAAAAATAATTATAAGAAAATATTTGAAGAGTTTTATTTAACCAAATTTAATGACTTAGAAAAAATGGACAAGTTTCTATAAACATATAGTCGACCTAGACAGAATCAAGAAGAAAAAGATATTCTAAATAGAACTGTCCATAGTCAAGTAATTGAAACAATCATTCAAAACCTCCTCAAAGGCAAATGCCCCAGAGCAGATTGTCTCACCAACAGTTCTACTAGATATTTAAAAAAGAATGAATCCTTGTTTTTACTCCAGACTCTTCCAAAAAATTTGAAAACAAGACAATACTTCCCAACTCATTCTATGAAGCCAACATTACCTTAATACCAAAGTCTGGTAATCCCAATACACAAAAAAAGAAAACTTCAGACCAATATCTTTGATGAACACAGATGCAAATATTCTAAACAAAATATTAGCAAATAGAATACAACACTGCATCAGAAAAGATTGTATAACATGATCAAGTGGGATTCATTGCAGGAGCACAAGGATGGTTCAACACATGCACATCAAACAATGTGATGCACTACATAAACAAAATATAAGAGCCATATATCATATCAATTAATGCAGAAAAAGCATTTGACAAGATACAACATTTATTTATAATCAAAACACTGAATAAATAGGTATAGAAAGAAAGTACCTCAACATAATAAAGGCTATATATGACAAACTCTCAGTTAATATCATACTGAATGGGGAAAAGCTGAAACCTATTCCCCTAAAATCAGGAAAAACCATGTTCCCTGTTGCCACTGCTATCTAATATAGTACTGGAAGTTCTAGCCAGAGCTATCAAGCAAGAGAAAGAACCAAATGGTATCCAAATTGAAACAGAAGAAGTCAAACTGTCACTATTTACAGATGACATGATTTTTTATATAGAAAACTCCAAAGACTCCACCAGAAAACTATTAGAAATAATAAATAAATACAGTAAAGTTTCAGGATACATAGTCAATGTACAAAAACCAATTGCATTGCTATATACAAAAAACTTATCTTCAGAAAAAGAAATGAGAGAATCAATACCTTTTTGCAATCACAACAAAAAATAGAATACCTGGCAAGTAACATGACAGAAAATGTGAAGAACTTATATACTGAAAACTATAAGACACTATTTAAAAAAATTGAAGAGGACACAAAGAAATGGAAAGATATTCGTGTTCATGGATAGAAAGATTTAACACTGTTAAAATGGCCATATTACCCAAAGCAATATAGAGATTTAATGCAATTCCCATCAAAATCCCACAAACATACTTTCACAAAATAGATTTTTAAAATTTAAATCTGTATGGAACCACTAAAGGCCTCAAATTGCCAAATCAATACCTCATAAAAAGAGTAAGTTTGGAGAAATCACGCTGCCCAATTTCAATTTATACTACAAAGCATCAGTAATCAAAGCAACTTGGTATTGGCAGAAAAACTGACACAAAGACCAATGGAATAGAATTGAAAACCCAAAAACAAATCCACAAATTTATGGACAAATACTTTTTGATAAAGGAGCAGGAAATATGCAAAGGGGAAAAGAGAGTCTCTTCAGTAGATGGTGTTGGGAAAACTGGAGAAATACATGCAAAAAAATAATCTGAGCAGTGAACTCTCACCATACACTAAAATTAACTCAAAATGGATTAAAGACCTACATATAAGACCTGAAACAATAAACTGTATAGAAGAAAATATTGGTACTGTCCGTATAGATCACAGGTGAAGAAGGACTTTGTGAACTGAACCTCAAAGGCAAAGGGAAGTAAAAGCAAATATAAATAAATGGGACTATATCAAACTAAATAGCCTTTTAATGCAAATGAAACCATCAACAAAGCAAAGAGACAGTGAACCAAATGGAAGAAACTGTTTGCAAACAACACCTCCAAAAAGGAACTAATTTCTAAAATAGAAAAAGAACTTGTTCCTCTTTCTATGTATTCTAATATTTATTGCAGCGCAGTTCATGGTGGCCAAGACATGAAAACAACTCAAGTGCTCTTGGATAGATGACTGAATAAAAAAGCTGTGGTACTGTAGAAAAACATTGCCTCCCAACATGGCCGATAGCTTAGTCCAGGATCCACCCTGGAGTCACTTCCTGGTTCTTCTTCTCCCTGAACTTCTGTTCCTGCCAACCCTAGCCCTCACGCAGGTAACTGATGTTATTATGGAAATGCTATGCTACAAATTTCCCCACCCTGCCTTTGTTTGGGGCTCAGACTTTGAAGGCATCTCCTCTGGGCCCGCCAGCATTGAAATAAACATCATGAACTTGCAAGTGCTCCAAGTGCCATTTGGTCTTTCTGACAGGAGAACGGGTAAAACACTCTGCAACAGCACACATACACAATGGATATCACTCAGCTGTAAGAAAAGATAAAATACTGCTGTTACCGTGAAGTGGTAATTTTTCCTTGGTCCTTGTCCTTTGAAGGGAAGAATTCAGTCAAGAGACAGTTTGTAAAAGCATAAGATAGTTAATATGTTATTAATAAAGAAAACTACACTTTGAGAAGTGGAGCTGGCTGACCTGAGAGAGGGAAGTGGCCCTTCCTTACATTGTTTGGGGTTTTTACATCTATGGGTGGAAGTTTCTCACTTTTTCCCTCCTTTGTGATTTATTTGAAAGAAGCAAAGCTACATAATAGGTAGTTCTGGGAAGCAAGACTTATGGTTGGATCAGGGGGGCTATTTCTGCTTTGTCTTTCATTTCTCTAATCATCTTAACTTTTCCATTTGAGGACAGCTGAGAATGGGCCAGAGGTGATCTTTTATTCTGCATGTTTTTCCCAAGGACTTTGTCTGTTTATTTTAGGGGTATTTTATCAGGTCTGCAAACAGGCCAATTTCTTTCTTCGCATTTATTTCCTCCTTCATTTAGAGATACCTATTAATGGGCCTTCTAACGTGCAAGATATTTTTCTTTGTATTTCTTTTCTGATTATTTTTTCTTTTTAAGTTAGAGGCTGCTGATAATAAACTGGGGCAATTTCTCCCTTTTTCTGCTCATATCTCCCTTCCTGCCTACTCTATCATTGTCATTTGTGACAAAATGGATGGACCTTGAGATCCTGATGCTAAGCAAAATAGGACAGACACAAAAAATATGAACCATATGATTTCACTCATATGTTTAATATAAAACTGAAAGTAACAAAGAAACAAATATTTATGAACACAGTCAATAGTTTAGTGAATGCCTGAGAGTAAGGGGGAGAGGAGAGGAGAGGAGGAAGGTGGAGGAAAATGCATGGTGATGAAAAGAGAATTGACTCGGGGTAGTGAACACATAATGCAACACATAGATAATGCACTATAGAATTGTACACCTGAGACTACGTAATTTTTTGCCAACCAATATCACCCCAATAAATCTGACAATTAAAAAAAGTTAGCAACATTATTTTGACTCTTGATTTGAACTGATGGTACTTTTTCAGTTGGCTGACTTCCATTGTGCACTTTGACAACTTGTTGCAGGGTTGTATTGGTACACCCATGTTTCATCACCAGTGATAACATGGCCCAAAACTTTGTCTTGTGTCTCCAAAAGATCTTGGCAAACTTTCTCTCCTTTGCTTTTGTTAATTGGCAAGCTCCTTGGGGACCATTCTTGCACACACCTTTCTCATGCCAAGAATTTTAGTTAAGATTTTTTTTTTGTAGTATGTGGGTAGTTACCTTGCTGGGAATTGAACCCAGGCCACAGTGTTGACAGCGCCAGCACCGAAGCCTTAAGCCACTACACCACCAGGAAACTCCTAGTTAAGATTTTCTTAAATGTTTCTCTGTCAATGTTCACTTGACCTGCTATGCTTTTCACAGTCAGCCAATAATTTTAATGCACAATTTAATCAATTTTTGCAATGTTTTTGTCAGTTCTGCTTATTACTGGCCACCCTTACCTCTTTTCATCAGTGACACTTTCTCTCCCATCAGAAAAATGTTTAATCCATTTGTACACTGCCATTTTCATCATGGTATTATTTCCATAAATGTAGACTAATATATTCCTAATTTCACTTCCACTCTTGCCAAGTTTAACAACAAATTTATTGTCTGTTTGTTGCTCTAATTTAAGCTCTGACATTCTTGTGATGGCACACAAAAACACTCAACAATAGTAATGAGTGCTATTCAGCAAGACACCACCACACATGAACATAAACACAGATATACCAAGGTTATAAAACCTTACTGAATTGTTTGTACAATATTGCCAACATAAGCACATGGTGGCAAGTTCTTGAACTTAATTGTCAGATGGTATCACTAAATGTAATGTGATGTGATATAAAAGGTAGATATGTTAGAGTTGTGCATTTTTGTCAATTGCTTTAGTATGGTGAGATGAGTCCATATTGCATGCTCTAGAAGTGTTTAAAAACAGAGAAGTGATCTAGGTCATTCAATAAACATTAATGACATCTACTACATGCCATATAATTTTCCAGGTGCTGGAGGTGGGCAGATACAAATAAAATAAAATTATTTTATTTTATTTTTAGACTTAATGGGGTGACATTGGTTAACAAGAATTACATAGGTTCCTGGTATACAATTCTACATTACATCATCGATGTGTTGCATTATGTGTTCACCACTAAAATAAAAATTTTAATGCACAGAGCTTATAGTCTAATGGGGAGAGACAATCAACAAACTAAATAAACTATATATATATATATATATATATATATATATATATATATATATATATATAGTATGTCAAATGGCAATAAATATTATTGAGAAACATGAAATAGAAAGGGGGCATAGTGCACGTCAGGGGTGGAGAAGAAATGGTTGCATATTTTTTCCAATTTTTTTGAGGTATAAATAGCAAATAGAGTTATAATATATTTAAAGTGTACAATATGATGATTTGATATATGAGGACTGGCCAGAAAGTATCCAACCATGTAATATGAAAAATAGAGGTATTTATGTCTAAATTTTTCCTGAACAGCCCTTACGTGTATACACTCTGAAAGGATTCCCACAACGAAGTTAATTAATACATCCATCACCTCATAGAGTTACCTTTTGTGTGTGTGTGTGTGTGTGTGTGTGTGTGAGAGAGAGAGAGAGAGAGAGAGAGAGAGAGAGAACTCTTCATATCTACTTTCTAAACAAATTTTAATTATACAATGCAGTCCTATCAACTATAGTCATAGGATGGTCGAGGAAGGCTTCTCTGATAAGGTGATAATTTGAATAGAGACATGGAAGAGGTGAAGTATCTGGAGGAAAATTATTCTGGCTAGGGAAAACAGCAAATGTTAACATTCTGATGAGGAAATTTGTCACACTTGTTCTAGAGAGGGCAAGAAAACTAATGTGACTGGAACATAGTGAGAAATAAGAGAGTAGTGGTAAATGTGGTCAGAGAGGGAAAGAGATGCAAAGGCAGAAGGTAGTCAGGGCCTTTTAGAAAACTGACTTTGGCAGATCAGGTGAAGTGTCACCTTGTGAATGGGGTTTATCCAGGAAGCTGTGAGATGGGACCAAAACTGACAATGCTTACAATGCTTGCAAGTTGGGTCTTTCTGTCAGGCTCCAAATCCAGTCTGACTCCTGCAGTGGCTACAAAATTGCTGATTTTCTCAGCTACCATGATTTCTAGGCTACTGATATACATGACTAATGCAGAGATGCAGATAAGGGGGTTGTAAAAGACCAAGTCAAAATTTAACAAATTTTGCAGTTTTTACCAAGGTTCAGCAGTTTTTCTTGCATAAATCCTCAGGTCATTGCACAAATCTTTGGTTAATTTCCAGAGCTCTGAAATAACAGATTTTGACTATTTCACCAGTATTTTCATTGGTTTCATGGCAGAGCAGATTATGAAGGTTCTCATTCCACTACTGAAGAAATTTTTACTTATTCAATGAGGTACTTACCTTGGCGTATTTAAAGTGCCAACCATTTTTGTAAATACATGCATTTATCTTTTCACTTATATCACATTTTACTTCATGTATTGACCCCATTATTAATGTGAGATGAATTTTCTTGTCTCTGGTAATATTCCTTGTTCCAGTGTCATTTTCTCTAATATTAATGCAACTTCTACACCTTTACTTTGATTACTAGTTGTGATACACACACACACACACACACACACACACACACACACACACGCTCTTATTCTATTTTTTTATATTTAAAGTGGGTTTTTGTATATAGCATGCATTTGAGCCTTGCTTTATTATCTAGTATGACAAACTGACTTTTACTTGTGATGTTTATAGCTTTTAAATTTAGTATAAATTTTGGTAGGTTTAGGCTTAAGCCTACTATGCTCTTGCTTATTTTCTACTTGTCCCATTTGCTCTTTGTTTCATTTTTTTCTCTTGTCTTGCTTTCTCTTGGACAAGTTATGATTCCATTTTATATAACTCACCAAATTCTTATTCTGATACATCTGGTTCCCATCTGACACCATATATAGTTATTACAATGTTATTCACTATATTCCTGATGCTACACTTTATATCCCTGTGACTATTTTGTGACTATGAATTTATACTTTTTGATTTCTTTCCCTTTTTGCCAGCCCCTCCTACCCTTGTCTCATCACCCTAACAAATCTAGTACCCATGTGACACCACCCATATTTATTGCAACATTGTTGACTATATTCCCATGTTATACCCTATGTCTCCATAGCTATTACTTTATAACCATCAAACTGAACTTCACAATCTCTTCCCCTTATTTTACACCATCCCACAACTTTCCTCTCATCTGAAAAGAAACCAAATAATTTGTATATCTATGAATTTGTTCCTGTTCACTTTATTTTCTTCTTTGCATTTCACCAATAAGCAAGTCAACTTGCACCTGTCTTCTTCTGTTTGACACTCCCCTCAGTGCAAAACACTTTATGTTCTTTGATTGGAGCTTTTAATCCATTTAAATTGAAGGTAATGGTTGATGTGTACCTATTGCCATTTTTATTGTTCATAATTTTGCTTTTTTCCCATCTTAAAGCAGTCTTTTTAACATTCCTTGAAATACTGGTTTGGTCATGAAGAATTCCTTTAGCTTTTTTCTTGTCTGAGAATCTCTTTATTTGTACTTCAATTTTGAGTGATAGCCTTGCTGGGTAGAGTAATCACGGTTCTTGGTCTTTGCTTTTCATCACGTTAAATATTTTCTGCCACTCTCTTCTGGACTTCAAAGTTTCTGTTGAGAAATCAGCTGACAGTTTCATGGGAGCTCCCTTATAAGTAACTAGTTGTTTATTTCTTGCTGCTTTCACGATTCTCTGTTTGTCTTTAATTTTTGCCATTTTAATTATAACATGTTTTGGTGTGGGCCTATTTAGGCTTATCTTGTTTGGGACTCTGTGTTTCCTAGGTATGTGTGTCTGTTTACTTCACCAGGTTAGGGGAGTTTTCAGAAATTTATTCTTCAAATATGTTCTCAATTTCTTGCTTTCCCTCTTCTCTTTCTGGTACTCCTATGATGAGAATGTTTTTGTATTTGATGTTGTCCCAAAGGCCGCTTAAACTGTTCTCATTTTTTTAATTCTTTTTTTTTTATTTTTACAATTTTGACTGGATGTTTTCTGCTACCTTGTCTTCCAATTTTATGATTAGATTTTCTGCTCTATCTTGTCTGTAAGGGATTTCTTCTATTGCATTCTGAATTTCAGTTATAGTATTCTTCATTTCTGAATGGTCCTTTCTTATGGTTTCTATGTCCTTTATGCTTGCTATCTCTCTGTTGAAGTTTTCACTAAGTTCCTTGAGCATCCTTAAAATTATCATTTTGAGCTCTGTATCTGATAGGTTGTTTGTCTCTATCTTTTTTAGTTATTCTGGAATTTCCTGCTCTTCTTTCACTTGATACATATTTTTTGTTGTTTGCACTATTTTGGGGGGGGCGTGATTAATCTGGCTGGGAATTGAACCCAGGTCATGGCATTGAGAATGCCGAAGCTTAACCACTACACCGTCAGGGAAGTCCCTGTTTTCTCATTTTGAATAGCTGTCTGTATTTGTTTTTATGTATAGGTAGATATTCTATGTCTCTCAGTATTGATGGATGGCCTCATGTAGTAGGTGCCCTGTAGGGCCCTGGCACTGTCTCTCTGGTTACCTGTGCTAGATGCTCCTGTCCATTTTTGTCTGATGCCATTGCTGTGCCTGGAGCTACTAGCAAAGGTATTAGAGCACATCAGTGCCAGTTGCCACTAGCCTGGGCCTGTGGACTTAAATAGTTTTCCAAGTAAGTTTGCAATGTGGGTGGGGCTGGCTGCTCATTGGAAAAAGTGTCTTTGGCATTGGCAGTGTTGGGTGAGATGGGGTCCCAGTGAGTCAGTAAGGTGGAGTAAGTAAAGGTCAACAGACCAATCAGGTTCAGATTTTGCCATAATGTGACGGGTGCAACACAGGAAAGATGGTGCCCACCAGCTGGCTGCATGAAAGAAGGGAACACCCAGAAAACATGAAAATTGTCTTTCAGACCTCACTCCAAATTTACACACTTCACTCTGCCCCACATATACCTCTAACAATCCCTGTGTCACTGTCCCTCTGCTGGAACCCAGAGTGAATACTCATGAGTGACTGTGCATGGCCAGGAACTTTAAGAAGTAGTCTGAGTTTCCAGGAGCCTATCCCAATTGGATGTTCAAAGTCTTCACTGTTTTTCACAGTCAAATGTTGTGAGGCTTGTCTTCCCAGTACCAGCTCTGGGTTAGGGAGTCTGATGTGGGGTTGGGGTCCCTTGCTCCTCTTGGGGGAACCTCTGCAGTTGAAATATCCCTCCTGGTTTTGTACCTCCACCCAACGTTTGGCTCCTTTCACATCTGCATCCCTCCTATTTTTGTCATGGCCTCCATTTTTTTTGTGTGCTTAATTATAAAGCTTTCATTCAGCTAGACTTCTTATGGTTCACTATGTTGTTTGTTCAATAATTTAGTTGTAATTTTAATGTGTTCAAGGAAGAAAACAGGCACAGTGTTTACCTACACTGCCATCCTGAATCCCACAACATAACTTTTTAACTTACTACCGTCTACCTTTAAACAATAGTATGTTACTTCAAGTATTGTGAAAATACTTAACAATAGTATATTTCCATTTTCCAATGCACTGATTTTTGGATTATTGTTATCATAAATTTTATTTTGAACCTCACAGTACATTATTACCGTTTTTGCTTCAAACAGCCAATTATATTTTACTATGACTTTTTTAAAAAGAGAAAATGTATTTAATATTTATCACAAATTTAGTATTTTGGGGGTCTTTCCTTCCTTTGTATAGATACCAATTTTTATCTGATATCATTTTTCTTTAGCCTATACAAGTTCCTTTAATATTTCTTAAAATACAAATATGCTGGTGATGAGTTCTGTCACCAAAAATGAGACTGATAAAGCCACTAAAATTTTTTTCACTTTGCCTTTACTTTTGAAACATAATTTTTCCTGATAAAGAATTTATTCTAGGTTAACTTTTTATTTCTTTCAGTACTTTGAGGATGTTTTCTACTTTTTCTTGTCTTCATAATTTCTGATGTGAAGTGTACTGTTATTTTTATCTGTGTTCTTCTATATGCAATGAGTCCTTTAACTGGCTGTTTTAAGATTTCTCTTTATCAATGGTCTCAGTAATTTGATTATAATGTGTGTTGTTGTGGCTCTCTTTAGGTTTATTTTCCTTGGAGTTTGTTATATTTCTTAAACCCGTGAGTTTATCCTTTACCTCAAATTTAGAAAACTTACAGCCATTATTTTAGCTTAATATTGTCTCATAGTTTACTAATTTTTGTTTTTATTTATCTTTCATTTTTTTCTCTATATGCCTCACTTTGATGGATTTTATTGGTATTTCTTCAAGTTCACTGATATTTTCTTCTATAGAGTCTAAATTGTTAATAATCAAAACCAACGTATTTTTCATTTCAGATTTACTCTGTCTCTCCCAGTTTCACTTGGTATTTTTTTCACTCGTCAATATGCTCCTATTTCTATCTACTTTCTTAAGGATATGAAGTATATATGTGTGTGTGTGTGTGTGTGTGTGTGTGTGTTTCTGTGTCTGTGTGTACATATCACTTGTTATGACACCTTTGCTAGTTCTATCATCTCTGTTTTATTCTGAATTTGTTTCTATTGGTTGATTATTTTCCTGTAATGGTTCATATTTTTCTGCTCTTTTGCATGCCTAGGAAATTTTATGTTTTTGGATACTAAACTTTGTTGTAATTTAAAAAGTTTTGGTTTCATTTTGGCTTGCAGTTTAGTTACTTTGAATAAATTATATCCTTTAAAGACTTGATTTTAAATTTGTTACATGTAATTTGTAACAACTTTTAATCCAGAGCTAATCTATCCTCACTACTAAGGTGATACCATTATAAGGATTCCACACTATGACCCATATATTACAAACCTTTCTCCTTTGACTTGTGGGAGCATAGAATTTCCTGTATGCCTGAAGACCTCAGTAATTGCTCTGCCTACTACTTTCTCCTAATTTTGTTTAAGAACTCAGGTGATTTTTTGTCATATATACATGGGTCGGTATTAAGCCAAATACCTCAGGGTTTTCTCTGCATATATCCAGAGCCATTTCATCCTCTTTTTGCAGTTACCTATTATCCACGAATATGTTTCACAATTCTTTATTCCCTTGGTCTTCCCAGGTTTCTATTTATATCTTCTTAGCTCAGCAAGACTGCAGACCCTAATTGAATTTCTTCTCCCTGAGATGCAGCCTAGAAACTGCTCCTAGGAAATAAGCTGGTGAAGTAATAGTGCTTAACTTGTTTGTTGTCCTTCTGTCAAAAAATATCCCTTACTATTTTCTAATGTCATAAAATTTCATTTTATTATTTTTTTTCTTGTTTCCTATTGTTCAAAGCAAAAAGGACAGTCTGATTCTTCTTATTCCATCTTGACCAACATTTAGGTTTTAAAAAGATCTTGCTGGCTGCTATGTTGAGAATAGATTGAAGAGGGAAAGGGTGTAGCATGGAGACCAATTAGGAGGTTATTATGCAAGAGTCTAGGCTAAATAAGATGATGACTTCAATCTTGGTGGAAAGAGTGGAGTTTGAGAGAACTGGTCACAATTTGGATAAATACTGAAGGTAGTGACAATAGTATTTCTTTACTAAGTATGAGTTCTAAAGGTGATGGAAAGAGAAGTCACATTAGGTGGTGAACTTATTATACATCAAGTTGACAGTGCACTGTAGAATTGTATGCCTGAAACCTATGTAATCCTTGCTAACAGATGTCACCCCCAATAAAAAAAATAAAAAAATAAAATAAATAAAATACAGAGAGGAATCAAGAATAACTAAAACATTCTTAACGTTTGTTTTCTGATTTATTTCATGGTTATTAGTTTACTTGGGTTTGCTAGCTCTTTTTAACTTCGGACACTTATTTTCTTAGAAAATTACCCATTCTGTTGAGATTTTCAAATATATTAGCATAGATTTATATTCTTTGTTTCTTCAACTCTCTAACTCTATAATTATACCCACTTTTTATTTCTAATATATGTAATGGGGTTTTTGTTCCTGTCTTATAGACTCAACTGTGCTGTGACTATTTCAACTCACATATGTTTCATAGTATATAAATGTTATTAACTGTAATAGAATCAGGAGTCCACAACATGATGTGGGAAACTCCATCATAGTTTCTCTTTTTTAAATATATATATATATATATATATATATATATATATTTATTTATTTTTTCCTGTATGTGGGTAGTTCCCTCGCTGGGAATCAAACCCAGGCTGCAGCGTTGACAGCACCAGTGTTGAAGCCTTAAGTCACTACACCACCAGGGAACTCCCATAGTTTCATAGTCAGTAAAATTATTCCCTTTGAATATTTAGCATCATTTTAGAAATATTTTTGAACTTACTCTATATTTAGAATTTTGGAAGAAAAAAGCAACAAAAACAAAAGATCTTAAATGTGTATAGCATTTGTAGTTTATAAAATGAACACACACATTATTTTCTTTGATCATCTTAACTACGCTATGAAAGAAATAATTTCCTCAGTGTTTTACAAGTTACAAACTGAGACTCAAAATGGTAAATTCCTTTGTGTAATATTATTTCTAATATATGGCAAAGCCTATGCTTTTCTCCTCCAAAAATATTTTGCATTCTCTATAACACAGTATGTATGTGCTGTCTGCTGGTGTGTGTGTGTGTGTGTGTGTGTGTGTGTGTGTGTGTGTGTGTACAGATGTTGGTGTTTGTAGTTATTTATACCTTTTTGTGTTTGTACCATTAAAATATGGATTAGAATTGTAATTTCTAGAATCACTGTAGGGATGAAAAATAAAAGGTCTCTGATTTGGTGTAAAATAATTTTCACAATTTCATTAAATGTCCTGAATTTCTACTTTTTTATTTAAAAAATAACCTATTATAAAAAGCTTTTGAATATTAAATTTTTAATTAGGTTTAATGAAATTATTTTTCATGAAATCAGAGTAATTTGAAATAATTATTTAAACCATTGTATGCCTCTAATGTGTTTGTTTTCCAACAGACCTACATGGGGTTATCTGTGAGTGAAATAAGAATAAAAGTTACTTTGAAATTAATTGGAGTAAAATATGATTCTGATGACAGAGTACAGTGTAAAAAAAGAAAAGAGGAGAAGGGAAGACCTGCTTGATTTTTATTAGCTCCTTCTCTACACTTATTCTTACTGAGTATTGAAAAATAGTGCTCTTGACACATGATTGGGTCTCATACATCCACAGGTGTGGTGATAAGTCAAAATTAAAAAGACCATTTTTGAAAAAGTACCTCTTAAAATAATAGCAGTCTTATATCCCAAGGCACAATTTGTTTTCCATGTTTATATTCAGGTTGTTGTAATTCAGCATTTCCACATATGATTAATTCAAGAGCAATTTTAATTTATGAAAAATTACTAGATACCAGACAGATACTGCTCTCTATTCAGCCACTTCATAGATAAGTTTTGTACTATCAGAAGACATCAAATAATAAAATAATATTAATGTATTTTGGAAAAGACACATTGCATATTTGAACATGGGAGTGAGAAAGAGACTATGTTTGGCATAACACAAAGCACTTTACAAAAATTCTCATGCATTCTATTTACAAATTTCTGTCTATTTCCAATAATAAAACACATTTCACATTTTGCTGTGTACATCTGGTTTATGTTTAGTTACATGTAGAGAGCAAAATGATCCTATAATTATTTGTATTCCACACAGAGACATCACTCAGGTCTTTTTTCATTGTTAAATTTACTGAGGTGACATTGATCAGCAAAACTTACTTAGGTTCCTTGTGTACAATTCTATGGTTCATTGTCTAAGTGTTGCATTTTGTGTTCACCGTCCTAAAGTCTTTTTAATTGAGAATCATTGCTTGCTTTTTCTTATAAATCTCCAAGACTATAAACAACACCCATTCACTTATACATTCAAAAGCTTGAAGACAGTATATTGTGTGAACCTCTAAGAACAACTTTATTTACCTGGGGATGAGCATCGTTACACATAAACTATTTTAACCGAGATTGTCACCAGAAAGTGGGGTGTCCTCGTCAATGCGGATGTCCAGGTTCTTGGTATCTCAAGCAAAGAATTGAACAAGACAGACACAGAGGTGAAAAAAAGAGATAGTTTATTGAAGATAAAGTACACTCCAAAGAGGTAGGAGCCGACTTAAGCAAGGAAAGTGGCTCAAGAGCCCCAATCAATGAGGGTTTGGTAATTTTTTTCTTCTATGTCTTCAGGGGAGACACCTCTGGGCATGGAGTTTCTCGATTGACAAGTCTGATTGACATGGGACCTATAACATAATGCCTTCTGATTGTGCATGCCCTTTCCCAGAGTTCAACATGTTGTAATGATATTAATGAACCTTCAGGCATATGTATGAAATTACAATGATGGTATAATGAGGCTCAAGTGAGATGAAGGTCATTGTAGCTCTCACCACACAGGCATTAAGAAATGGCTCCAACTGGTGGGTTTCTTGTACCCTCTACCTTCCTTGTATTTGCCTGGAACTTTCCCCTGAGGTTGCCTAGCATGGGGCAGAGATTACTAGTGAAAGGGTGGTATCAAGGTGGTAACTATTCCAGCAGGATGAGATTCGTGGGAGGGTTCCCAAGATTCCCCTTATTTTATCTACCATTCTTACATTCTCTTGAGAGATGTCATCCCCACAAATCTCCATGGGAAGCTGAGGGGCTGAAGGTCTCATCTTCTGATTCTGCTTGCTGTTGAGATGGTCATTGTTCCTACTTATTGGGGATCCACGACACTCTCACCTTATCTATTCTAAATGGGGCAAGGGGTCTTGAGATCAGCCTGGAATATTCTGTTGATTTCTTCAGTCAGGAAGGGCTCTAAGCCTTGCCAGGTTACATTTTCATCACAATGGCCCCTAGATAAGGAGAACCAGACCCTGTTAGAAAGTTCAAAAGCATTGGCCTGAAAGATCGGCCTCAAAGCCATCACTGCAGGGTGGCTATGGGACAGAAGATTTATAGCCCTTTGGTGTCTGCATCCTGCTGATTTTGGGGTCCATCAGCCACCCAGATGCCACTGCCTATCCAGGAATGGCCTGGGGATGATACAGCTAACAAAGACAAATTCACAGTTGCCAGGATGATTAGCTTAAATCTAGCATACCTAGCTAAGTAAAGTTTTATTATCACATATCACAAATTTTAGGATGGCTAACCAGGGCTGGAGGCAAGACATTTTGGGAACATAAGTTACAAATTTTTCTCTGAGTAATTAACTCAAGCTTGGGCAAAGGATGGAAGATGCAGGCTAAAAGCTTATTGTTTAAGTTTTGGTGTAATTGTCTAAAGCAGGAGGCAGAATGAAGACATTCTATGATTCAAGTTAGGAACAAATTATTGCTCGAGTTATAGTTAAGGGAAAACTAATTGAGAAAATGATTTAAACTAAAGACTAGAAAAAAAAAGGTGAAGTTGAGAGCTAAAGAACTAGGGAAGAGGAGTCTATAGTGAGGTAGGGGAGTACTGCCTTGCTTGGTCCACATCAGGATGACTTTTTTGTTAGTCAATGATAAGGAATAGTTAGCCTTCCTAGTATCATGTCACACCTGGAGTAATGAAGATAGGTGATAGCTATCAGGAATATCTGGCTAGGCTAATTTCTATTATAAACACATTCCTTAACACACACACACACACACACACACACACACACACACACACACACACACCACTTTAATAAAATTCACATATACTTGGACTTTCCTGTGCTTTTTGCCAATAATTATACCAGCTGACCTGTGGGAGATGTTTTCAGAAATGTGGGCATTTCCCTTCCACCTCCTCTAAACCTTTGTTTTAGCACAATAATGAAGGAAATAAATGTTCACATTTTCCAAAGGCTTACCATTTTCAAGAAACACACAAAAGCTCAACTGAAATGAGTGTTCACTTTCTGGGAGATAGTCAAATACAAACAGATGTTCAGCTTTTGTGAGTTGACATTTATTGTTTCTGGGCTTGATGCTACTTAGAAGAACATATTTGACTTTTAGACATGGATTGATTCTTAGCAGCAGAATTTTGTACTGTAAAAGAGATGATTAACAGCCATATACTGGCCTATCCAAAAGGTGGTACCCTCCCTGATATTTGAAATTTTTAAGAAAAAAATCTCTGTGTCCTTCCAGGTGGCTATAGATTGATCAGCCCTAGAAAGGAAGTCTAGATCCTATGCCTTTGTCACTACTTCTTGTGTGACCATGGGTAATCATCTTCCCTGTCTAAGTCATAGTTTCATTTGTGTTTCAGAACAGATACTATCTAAGATTATATAAATCTACAATCTCATTCTGCATCTTAATAATCATGGGGAAAATACTGACAGTTTGAAGTCCATTAGAACTAAATTCTTAATGGATGTGTTCACCTTTATTTTATTTATCAATGTGGACAACACCTTAATTGGCAAATCTTGCAGGGAGTTAAAAAATGTTCCAAAGAAAGAGACAATGTCAGTGAAAAAGAGAGGCAATTAGCTATACAGTGCTATAAGCAGAGACTCTAGAGTCAAATTAATTGAGTGAAAATTTCAGTCTCTTCCACTTAATAACTGTGTAAACTGTGAGAAATCACTCAAATTCTTCAGAAACTTGAGAATCTCAGTTTATTCATCTGTGAAATGGCTATAGTGATAATACATACAACCACATATAGTAGTTCTTAGGATTAAATGAGTTAATATTTAGTACAAATATAAGTTCTTGGAAGAGATAGCTATAATTTCTTCAAAATGTTATTTGATATTTGAATTTGAAATCATACAGAAAATTATAAAGAAAATATATATTCCTAAATGTTAGAGTGATAAAAACGTGGTTATATTAGTGTTACCGAAAAACGTGGTTATATTAGTGTTACACGATGTCCAGGTGCTTGGTATCTTGAGCAAAGAATTGAACAAGACACATACCAAGATAGTTTATTGAAGAGAAAGTACACTCCAAAGAGGTAGGAGCAGCCTTGAGCAAGGAGAGTGGCTCAACAGCCCCAATTAACAAGGCTTTGGTACTTTTATTTATTTATTTTTTCATGTCTTCAGGAGAGACACCTCTGGGCGTGGAGTTTCTTGATTGAAAGTCAGATCGACAAGCCTGTGACATCACCTTTCTTTCATAGGTGAGTAGTTCCCTGGCCGGGAATTGAACCTAGGCTGCAGCACTGACAGTGCCAGCGAGGAAGCCTTAAGCCTTAAGCCACTACAACACCAGGGAACTACCTTTCTTTTATTGTTCATTCTCCTTTCCAAATTCAATTACCTCCTATGATTGTCTTATCTTTGGGCAGGGATTACTAGTGAAAGGGTGGTATCAAGGCAGTGATAACTATTCCAGCAGGGCAAGTCTCATGGGAGGGGTTCCAAGATCCTCCTATTCTATGTGCCTTCCTCACATTTCCTTGAGAGACACAATCCCCACAAATCATTATGGGAAACTGAAGGGCTAAAGGTCTCATCTTCTGTATCTGCTTCCTGCTGAAGATGGTCATCGTCCCTACCTATTAGGGATACATGGAGCTCTCACCCTATCTGATCTAAAGGGGGAAGGGGTCTCAAGATCTGTCATGTTGACTGTTTTGGTCCAGATGGACTGGAAGCCTTGCCAGGCAATATCTACATCCCAAAGGCCCCTAGATAAGAAGAACCAGACCCAGTTAATAAGTTCAAAAGCTTTGGTCCAAAAGGTAGGCCTGAAAGCCATCACTGTAAGGTGGCTACATGACAGAAGATTTGTTTAGCCCTTTGCAGTCTGCATCATGTTGATTTTGGTCTCCACCAGCCACCCAGGTGCTACCCCCTATCCAGGAATGGCCTGGGGATGATACAATTAACAAACACAGATTCACAGTCACAAGGATGACTAGCTAAAATCTTGCATACCCAGGTAAGTAAAGTTTTATTATCACATATCACAAATTTTAGGATGGCTAACCAGGGTTGGACACAGACATTTTGGAGATACAATTAGCAAACAAAAGTTACAAGTTCTTCTCTGAATGATTAGCTCAAACCAGGGCAAAGGACATCTGAGAGATACAGGGTAAAAGCCTATTGTTTAAGTTTTAGGGTAATTGTCTAAAGTAGGAGGCAGAATGAAGGCATTCTATGATTAAAGTTAGGAGCAATCTGTTGTTTAAGCTAGAGTTAAAGAAAACTGATTGAGAGTGTGATTAAGGCTACGGTCTAGGAAAAAGGTGAAACTGAGAGCTAAAGAACAAGAACAGGAGTCTATAGTGAAGTGGGGGAATGGCTGCTCTGTTTGGCCTATATCATTAGTAATGTAACAAGAAGGATGAGCAGATGATCCTGTCTCAGAGTAGAACAGGTTTCCTCTGTATTGCAAAACCAGGTAGTTGCGACCCTTATCTCTATCAGCAGCCTTGCTTGTTCTGCTTCTGTAAAGCCCCCCAACCCTGTCCCGCTTGTTCTGCTTATGTATAGCCTGCCAGCCACTGCAGCCCAACCTATAAAAGCTTTGCTATGCCCTTGTTTGGGGCCCAGAATTTGGAGACTGGCTCCTCTGCGTCCGCATGCATAATAAAATGTTTTCTTCAAAGTCCTTGGTTTTCAGTGTTCAATTGTCTTTCTGCAACAGTAACACTATTATTCAACAATAGTATCTTTGTACCATGATCTAATACTACTGCTATTACTATCTCACAGTATGCATTACAGTAAATAGTTCCTTTGGACCTGCTAGGTATCAGAGCCTGACCCAGAATGATGATATACACTGTCTCTAACAAGAGAAATTCAGAACATTGATATTCTAACTCCAAAAATTTGCTATTGCTTCTGGAGTAATTCAACATGCAACCTAGTTTTATAGATTAAGATTGTATCTACAAATTAATCTTCATTTAACATAAAAAAAAGCTGCAATACTGATATGGGCTAAACAGAGCAGCCATTCACCCACTTCACTAAAGACTCCCTTTTCTTGTTCTTTAGCTCTCAGATTCACCTTTTTCTTAGTCCAAAATCTTAATCGCTTTCCTTATCAATGTTCTCTGGCTCCTCACCCCAAGCAACAGTCTGTGTACCGTGGATAATTACTCCAAATCTTATAACTCATGTCTCCAATTTGCTGATTACAATCACTACAGGCAAGCATCCCTCCCACGCCTTTCTGGATGAGAAAGGGGATAACATCTGAATGACCAATTGGGCCAGAAGTCAAAGGGCTACAGGCCCAACAGACTTTCCATCCTGAAACCACCCAATGACTAGGGCTTTAAAACCTGTTTCTCAGATCAATGCCTTTAAACTAAGTTAATTTCTCCTAATCTAGGAACCATCAGGATACTAGTGGTACCACAAGAACACTTCCAGCCCATCTCAACAAAGGAGTCAACATGGCAGATCTCGAGATCCCTTTCCCTTTTAGATCACATAGGGGTAGAGCTCTGTGGATCCCCAGTATGTAGGGACAATGACCATCCTCAGCAGGAAGCCAATAAAGAAGATGGGATCTCCATCCCCTCAGTTTCCCATGGAGATTTGTGGGGATGGGGTCTCTCAAGGAAATGTGAGGAAGGCAGATAGAATAGGGGGAATTTTGAGAACCCTCCCATAAGACTTGTCCTGCTGGATAGTCACTGCCTTGATAACACCTTTTCACTAGTAATCCCTGCCCCAGTCTAGGCAGCCACAGGAGGAAGTTCCAGGCAAATACAAGGAAGTTAGAGGGCATAAGAAGCCCACCAGTTTGAGCCAGTTTCTAACGCCTGCACAATGAGAGTTACAATAAATTTCATCTCCCCTGGGCCTCATCATACAATCATTGTAATGTCATATATACACCCAGAAGTTAACTAATATCACTATTACACACTGAACTCTGGGAAAGGGCATGCGCAGTCAGAAGAAATTATGTAATAGGCCCCTTGTCAATCAGACTTGTCAGTCAAGAGATTCCATGCCCAGAGGTGTCTCCCTTGAAGACGTGGAAGAAAATAAAAGTACCAAAGCCTCGTTGATTGGGGATCTTGAGCCACTCTCCTTGCTCGGAGTCCACTTCTCCCTCTTTGGAGTGCACTTTCTCTTCAATAAACTATCTCTTTATTTCACCATTATACTTTAGTGTGTGTCTCGTTCAATTCTTTGCTCGAGTTACCAAGAACCTGGACATTGTGCCAATGAGGACACCCCATTTTTTGGTAACAATACTACTGATTAAACCTCAGTTAACAAGAAATCAGTAATACAAAATAATGGCAGGGTAGATAAATGCTGTGCTTGCCTCATCCCATGAATACATCAAAAGTACAACTAAATTATAGAACAATAATCTTAAATAACCATCTGAAATCAAGCTGAACAGAAGTTTTATAACAGGATATTGTTATGGCTCAATGAGTCAAAGCAAAAGGCTCATATTGGAAAGGGCTTGCAAAATTCTTTAAGCTTTTGAAACTCTTTGATCTCCCTCTCCACTTTATCTTATTAAGTCTTACAGAAGCAAAACATGCTCCTATAACTCTTTGCTCTCCTTTCTCCATTTAAATACATCTGGTTGAGTCTTGCAGAGGCAAAACATGCTGATAAGCACCAGGAATGAAGAACAAAGAAAAATGCAGACCCCAGATAACAGACAGAAATTTACATCAGCAGGACAGAAGATTTATCAGACCCAGCCTGCTTATCTATAAAAACTCCCCTAGTGCCCTCCCCACTTGCTGACTTCTTTCTCGAACTCAGCCCACTTCCACCCAGGTGCAATAAAGAGAACTTTTGTTCTACCCTCATGTAGCCTTGTGCTGCTTTGGCATGCCTGGTCAGAACTAACTGGTTGGGACCTTTCATCGTGGTGCCAAAACCCTGGAGGTCTTGATTAGATGGTCTTAAGGACTTTACAGCCCTTTTGCCACTGCCAGACCTTCTGAACCCACCACACAGACTGGCCACTCACCTGTCAACTAGACACGAGAACTCACCTCTCCCTCTCACCCTGGCCTCATTAACATCAGACACTAATTCTCAAGGTTTGCACTTTTTCAGTCTATCTGCAGCAAATTCTCTCAGATTGTCTCATTTCTGTTGCCCAGGGTGATCACTGAAATCCAAAGTTGGTCAGGATTAGTCCTTGGAGCCATGCTCCTCAGCTAGAATCCAGGAAGGGGACATCCTCCCTTTTGTAGCCATTCTCCTGCTACTTAGTGATGAAGAAGGGGACACCTTTCTCACTCACTTGATATGCTGGCCTTGCTGGAAGTAAACTAAAAACAACCCCATTTCCAATATGAGGAGTACTCTTTTGCCATTTCTCTCACTGTCTCTTTGTGATGGATGCCTCTTAAAAAACCTTTGAGTCATGGGACTTTCCCAAGACATTTGGCCTAAATGCCTTATTTTTTACTGTAACACAGCATGGCTATCAATAGGCAGAAAATGGCACTTTTGATTTTAATATTCTCACAGACCTAGATAACTTTTGCAGGTGAGAGGGCAAATGGTCAAAAGTTCCTTATGTCCAGACTTTGACTTAATGATCCCGCCTGCTCTTTGCAACACTTACTCTCCCTCCCAAATCTTTCTACTCTATACTCAACCCCACACCAAGAAGGGCATAACCCCTTACAAGTGAAGAAAATAAAAATACCAAAGCCTCATCAATCGGGGCTCTTGAGCCATTTTCCTGCTTGCCTGCTCCTACCTCTTTGGAGTGTATTTTTTTCCAATAAACGGTCTTTTTGTTTCATCTCTATACTCTGGTATGTGTCTCGTTCAATTCTTTGCTTTAGATACTAAGGACCTGGGCACAGCACTGAGAAAGACACCCCATTTTCTCATAACATATTTGGCTAGCCAGCTGGGAGCTATGCACCCTTTTTAAGGGACCCCAAAACCCTCTCTCTCAAGCTTCTACATCCCCTCTATCTCATATGTTTGCCACCTTTTGTGGCCATGGGTCAGACAGTTAAAAGCCATTAAGGCATCTGCTCCTTGAAGACTCCCATGAGAGGATAACCTGGTGTTGGAACAGGTCACTTAGGACATGCCAGGCTCAAGACAAATCCAAGCAACTGTCAGGTCTATGTTTGTATGGCATTATTCTCATCCTCTTTGTTTTCCAGCCTTCTTACTGCTCTTATATCTTTTACTTCCTCAGAACACCCTAGTGTAACTTCACCCCTTTTCTTCCAGAATCTAACAATAGGCATTTGGGGAGACTCATCAGAATATATATTTTGGCTTATTGCTCTCCAAAGAAGATCATTCCCATCATGTGGCTCTATCTTTCTGAGTCTCCAGTCAGCTTAATCTATCATTGCTTTTTCTGTGAGCTTCCCCTGGTTACTGGAAAATGAGGTGCCCTCGTCGACGCAGTGTTCAGGTTATTGGTATTTCAAGCAAAGAATTGAATGAGACACACACCAAAGTGTAGAAGTGAAACAAAGAGACAGTTAATTGAAGAGACATCACACTCCAAAAAGATAGGAGTGGGCTCAAGCAAGGAGAGTGGCTCAAAAGCCCGGATTAATGAGGATTTGATACTTCTATTTTCTTTGGCTGTAAAGGGTTATGCCCATCTGGGTATGGGGCCTTTTGATTGACATCCTTGATTGATGAGGGCTGTGACATCACCTTTTTATTGCCCTGTTTCCTTTCTAAACTAAATTACCTACTGTGATTGTCTTATCTTGGGGCAGGGATTACTAGTGAAAGGGTGGTATCAAGGCGGTGGTGATTATTCCAGAAGGGTGAGCCACATGGAAGGGATCCTGCATTGCCCTATTCTATCTGCCTTCCTCAAATTCTCTTGAGAGACTAGATCCTCTAAATCTCTATGGGAAGTTGAGGGAAGGGAGGTTGCATCTTCCATATCTGTTTCCTGCTGACTGCGGCCCTTGTCCCGACTTGTCGTGGATTCATGGAGCTCTCACTCTATCAATTCTAAAAGGGGGAAGGGGTCTCAAGATCTGCCTGGGAGACCATGTAGATGTTTTCAGTCAGGAAGGGCTTGAAACCTTGCCAGGCCTCATTTGCATGCCAATGGCTCCTGGATATTGAGAACCAGACTCGGTTAATAGATTCAGAAGCACTTGCCTGAAAAGCAGGCCCTGCAGGGTGGAGTCTGCATCCTGCTGATTTTGGGCTTAGCTGGCCACCCAGGCATCCCCGCCTATCCAGGAATGACCTAGGGATAATGTAATTAACAAGTGTAGATTTACTCTATTAGGACCATTAGCTAAAGTCTAGCAAACCCAACTAAGTAAAGTTTTATCATCACACATCTCAAATTTTAGGATGACTGATCAAGGCTGGAGATAGGTCATTTTGGGAATACAATTAGAAAACAAGTTACAACTTTTTCTCTGAATGATTAACTCAAATTGGGGCAGAGGATATCTGGGAGATGCAGGCTAAAAGCCTATTGTTTAAGTTTTGGGGTAATTGTCTAAAGCAGGAGGCAGAATGAAGACATTCCATGATTCAGGCTAGGAGCAAACTATTGTTTAAGCTAGAGTTAAAGAAAAAGCGATTGAGAGGGTGATTAAGGCTAGGGACTAGCAAAAAGGTGAAACTGATAGCTAAAGAACTAGGCAAGAGGAATCTATAGTGAGGTGGGGAGAGGGCTCCTTTGTTTGGCCAATATTGATATGGGCCAAACAGAGTAGCCATCCCCCCACTTCACTAAAGGACTCCCTTTTCTTGTTCTTTAGCTCTCAGTTTCACCTTTTTCCTAGTCTAAAGTCTTAATCACTCTCCTTATCAATTTTCTCTGGCTCCTCACCCCAAGCAACAGACTGACCCCCATGGGTAATTACTTTAAAACTTGTAACTCATGTCTCCAGCTTGTTGATTACAATCACCTACAGGCAAGTATCCCTTCCAGGCCTTTCTAGACTGAGACAGGGGATAACACCTGAATGACCAGTTGGGCCAGAAGTCAAGAAAACCGCAGGCCCAACGGACTCTCCATCCTAAAACCACTTAGTGACAAGGGCTTTAAAACCTATTTCTTAGATCAATGCCTTTAAAACTACTAACTGAATTAATTTCTCTTCATCAGGTTACAAGTGGTATTCCAACAAGACTTCCAGCCCGTCTCGACCAAAGAAGTTAACATAGCAGATCTCGAGACCCCTTCCCCATTTTTAGATCAGATAGGGTGAGAGCTCCATGCATCCCCAATAGGTAGGGACAACGACCATCCTCAGCAGGAAGCAGATACAGAAGATAGACCTCCAGCCCCTCAACTTCCCATGGAGATTTGTGGGGATCATGTCTCTCAAGGAAACATGAGGAAGACAGGTAGAATAGGGGGGATCTAGGACCCCTCCCATGAGACTTGCCCTGCTGGATAGTCACGCCTTAGTCCCACCATATTATTAGTAGTCCCCACTCCAAGTTGAATAACCTCAGGAAAATTCCAGGGGAAAAGTTAGCTAATACAAGGAAGCTAGAGGGCACAAAATAGCACACCAGTTTGAGCCACTTCCTAATGCCTGCGGAGTGAGAGTTACAACGACCTTCATTTCACCTGAACCTCATTATACTATCATTATAATATCATACATATGCCCGGAAGTTCATTGATATCATTATAACAGACTGAACTCTGGGAAAGGACATGCACAGTCAGAAGGCATTATGTAATAGACCACTTGTCAATCAAACTTGTCAATCAAGAAACCCCACACCCAGAAGTGTCTCCCCTAAAGACTTAGAAGAAAATAAAAGTATTAAGACCCTTGTTGACTGGGGCTCTTGAGCCACTCTCCTTGCTCAAGGTCGCTCCTACCTCTTTGGAGTGTATTTTCTCTTCAATAAACTATCTCTTTGTTTCACCTCTATACTTTTGTGTCTCATGTTCACTTCTTTGCTCGCGATACCAAGAACATGGACATCAACTTCACGCCAACGAGGGCACCCCATTTTCCGTTAACAATATCACCCCTGCTGAGGAGTCTTTTGGCTGGTTCTTTTAAGACAATTTTCCATATGCCAGCACCCTTATACAGATGATACTGTTACTGGAAAATGGGGTGACATCATCAGCACAAAGTCAATGTCCAAGTTCTTGGTATATCGAGCAAAGAATGGAACGAGACACACACAAAAGTAAAGTGGTGAAACAAAGTGATAGTTCATTGAAGGGAAAGTACACTCCAAAGAGGTAGGAGTGGGCTCCAGCAAGGAGAGTGGCTCAAGAGCCCTGATGAACAAGCAGGGGAGACACCTCTGGGCATGGTCTCTTGACTGAGGCCTGTGACATCACTTTTCTTTTATTGGTCCTGTCTCCTTTTCAAATTCAATTACCTCCTGTGATTGTCTTATCTTGTGGCAGGGATTACTAGTGAGCAGGTAGTATCAGGGCAGTGGTGACCATTCCAGCAGGGAAAGTCTCATGGGAGGGGTCCTGAGATCCCCCCTATTCTACCTACCTTCCTCACATTTCTTGGAGAGACGTGATCCCCATGAATCTCTATGGGAAGCTGAGGGGCCGAACATCTCCTCTTCTGTTTCTGCTTCCTGCTGAGGATGGTCATTGTCCCTACCTATTGGGTATCTACGGAGCTCTCACCCTATCTGATCTAAAAGGGAGAAGGGGTCTCAAGATCCACCATGTTGACTCCTTTGGTCGAGATGAGCTGGAAGCCTTGCCAGGTGATTTCTGCATTGCAACAGCCCCTAGATAAGGAGAATCAAAGCCTGTTAGTGAGTAGATGTAGACTTCAAGGCTATCACTGTCAGTGGCTACATGACAGAAGATTTGTTTAGCCCTTTGGAGTCTGCATCTTGCTGACTTTGGTCTCCACTGGCCACCCAGGTGTGACCGTTTATCCCGGAATGGCCTGGGATACAATTAACAAACAGCTTCACAGTCACAAGGATGATTAGCTAAAAATCTAGGATACTCAGCTAAGTCCAGTTTTATTACTACATATCACAAATTTTAGGATGGCTAACCAGGGCTAGAGACAGACATTTTGGAAATACGCTGCCCCGACCCGCGGGGCAAAACAACGCAGGGCGAGGAGGAACCTGTGGAGGATGAAAGAGGGACAGGAGATACAAAGAAATGGAGGAAAGACAGGATTCTGATCAAGCCTCAAAATTTTATTTTCGTAACAACAGCATATATACAGTAGGAACAAAGGGGGGCAAGACTGCCTACGTGGCGAAGTATTTGTCACTATATGATTGGCTATAGTACTGGACTGGGTGGTGACGACATGTGGGTGGGGGAGAATTGGGGCAGTGCCTTGAGTTGGCGCGTGCGGGCTTTGGTTTGGTGCGCGTGGGCTAAGGCTTGGCGTGTTTGACTAGTCCAGGAAGTGAAACCTGATTAAGGAAGGCCGCGTTCTTCCAAGGTCTGCATTTTTCCATGGCTCCCGACAATACACAAGTTACAAATTCTCTGAATGATTAGCTCAAACCCGGGCAAAGGACATCCGGGAGGCATGGAGTAAAAGCTTATTGTTTTAAGTTTTAGGGGGATTGTCTAAAGCAGAGAGCAAGGTGAAGACATTCTATGATTCGAGTTAGGAGCAATCGGCTGTTTAAACTAGAGTTAAAGAAAGACTGATTGAGAGAGTATCTCTGTTTGGCCCATATCAATACCAATTACTCTCCCTTTTTTCACCACTCCTCTCTCCAACTGTCCTGCCTGGGAATTCCGAAAAAGTTTTCAGCCCTTCCCATACTCAGAATGGGACCTTATACTGATGGACTCAGCCTAAAATGGCTCCTGAACCGTTCTATTCATTTCACCTCCCTCCCTTCCCTTGTCTTACAGGGGCTCAGCTCAGCTCAGGAAACAGAAACCTATCTTGGCCAATCAGACATAACCACCTATACTCTCCTCCATATTCGCCCACCATAACCCCTTACCTATATATCTTCCCCTGTCCACGGTCGGGGCTGCTACTTTATCTCCCTTTGTGAGGCAGGCCGGCAATGTCCCTAATGAAGCTTGGTACTATTGCCCAGCGTTTTGGCTCATATCTCTAACATATACCCCCACAGTCCCATCTTCTCTTTTGCCCCTTGGGGAAATGGCTGGAACAGAGGACACTCTTAGGGTACAGGTTCTCTTCTCAATATCAGATATCCAGCAATGTAAGAAAAAACTAAGGAAATATTCTTAAGACCTTAATAGATTTACAGATGGGTTTCAGAGACCTGATAAAAGGAAAAGTCTTATCAAGTTTTTTCACTCTGTCTAGTAACTTATCAAAGTCTTGAAAAAGCTGAAATGTAAAGAAGGCTCTCTGCCTGAGGCAGCGGCCACTATCTCCTGAAGCAGAGATAACTAAAGAAGAAAAAAAGAGCACGTTTAAATCAAGCCTCTCTCAACCAAGCATTTTAGCTTCCTTGGAGCTGTAGGGAACAATAGAGGACCTTGAGTTCCCTTTAGAATTGCTAATCATTCTTTAGTGTTTGTTGATTTGCCAAGAGAAATGCTAATTGTTTGTCTTTTTAGTTGTCAGTAAAATTTAAGGTTCTTAGGGTTATAGGTGCTAATTAATATCAGAAAAGAACATGTATGTTTTTAAGAAGGTATAAGGTATGAAAATACATTTTTTGAAGGAACTGAATGAAAAGAGTTTGTCATAAAGATGGTTATTTCTGAATGAGTAGAAAGAAAAGGATGAACTAAGAGGAATGAAAGAAAGTTATAGAAGGATTATAAAGAGAATATCTTGAAATTTTGATATGTAGTTAAACTGAACAAGCTTAAGATCCCTCTGACCCATTGCTACATCTCTGATGAGAAGGATCCAAACCTAAGGAAGGCCAAAGAAATTTATTTCAATGTCTTTAGCAACCAAGACAGGGAAAACAAGGAAGAAAGGACCAAGGAGACAGGGAACAAGTCTAGAGATAAGCCAGACTTTTGGCAACAGTTATAGAAAGACCAAGGCTAAAGCCACCTCAGGACCACCCTGGGATCCCCAGAAGAGGAATGCCAGATAAAGGAGCCTGCTTTGTGTATAGAAGTCCAGACCTGTGAAACACGGAGCACCCTAGTCCTCAAAAGCAGCTGTGCCCGCTATGAAAACCTAAAGGGCACAAGAGGAGGAATTGCTCCCCCTTCTGAAGGGAGCAAGGACCAACCTCTTCTCTGCAAATGGCTGCAATCAACTGACAGGCCCTAAAATAACCAGCAGCTCCTAATAAAGAGAAGACCAACATGATGACAGAGGAGAAATTGTGGGTTACCCTTGATGTGGCAGGAAACCTGTTAACATCCTGATTGCTATTAGGAGTCATTTACTCTGTTTTGTTATCTCACTCTGGACCCAATTCTTCTAAAACTCGCTTGATTGTAAAAATAGATTGGGGTTCATACTCAGTCTGTTCCTTGCCAGTGACCTACACCTTAATGAAAAAAGTAAAATGAAACAATCACCATTGTCTTAATATTTCCACTGACACCAGTTTAAATTGAAGCTCTACTACTTCAATCAGTTATGAAAATGCACATATCAAATTACCTGCTGAATGGTTTCTCATGTGTGGAAAGGCTATTTCTATGTACCAGTGAATAGCACTGGGGGGCATGGGGCTGTGCCTTAGGAAGATTAACTGCTTTCCTGCTGCAAAAGTTTCACCAGACTAGGTATCATAGGAAACTCACTTTAGATTCTGACTGTGACAGTGACCTGCACCTATTCAGTCTGGCTGAATACACAGCTTTATCTATGACTGTAGTACCAGCCATGACTATTGCCCTGAATGTACAAATTACTATAATGGCTTGTTCCATCACAAAAGCCCTAAATGCAACCTGTCAGGCCACTCATGTCATTGAAAATGAGATAGGACAGGTCAGGGAAGTTGTCATTGAAAACAGAGCTGCTATAGATTACCTGCTATTAAGACACAATCATGGATGTGAGAATTTAGAGGACTGGGTTACTTTGACCTCTCAGACAACTCACAGTTAATTAAAGTCAAGGTGAAACAAATCAGACAAAGAGAATAAATTTTCAACTTTGATCTTTCCTCCCTTACTCCCTGGCTTCCCAACTTTGCTGGTTTGAAAGAAACATTTTTCATCCTTCTTTTGTTTATTGTTATAGGAATCATATCTTGCTGCTGCATTCAAGGTGGTCCCACATGCAGATCTCTCACTAGCTGGAGCCAAGGGTTATATGATAACCAAAGAATAAAATTTTCCTCCAGGTGATATGGGCCAAATAGAGTAGCCATTCCCCACTTCACTAAAAACTCATGTTCTAGTTCTTTGGCTCTCAGTTTTACTTTTTTAGGCCGTAGCTTTAATACTCTCTCAATCAGTCTTCCTTTAACTCTAGTTTAAAAACCCAATTGCTCCTAACTTGAATCCTAGAATGTCTCCACCTTGCCCCTGCTTAAAACTTAAAACAATAGGCTTTTACCCCATGCCTCCCAGATGTCCTTTGCCTGGGTTTGAGCTAATCATTCAGAGAACTTGTAACTTGTGTATTTCCAAAATGTCTGTCTCTAGCCCTGGTTATCCATCCTAAAATTTGTGATATGTAATAATAAAACTGGACTTAGCTGTGTGTGTTAGATCATCCTAGTGACTGCGAATTTGTGTTTGTTAATTGTATCATCCCCAGGCCATTCCAGGATAGGCAGTCGCACCTGGGTGGTCAATGGAACCAAAATCAGCAGGAGGCAGACTCTAAGGGGCTAAACCAATCTTCTGTAGTCACCCTGCAGTGATAGCTTTGAAGTCTACATTTCGGACCAAAGCTTTTGAATTCACTAACTGGGTCTGATTCTCCTTATCTAGGGGCCTTTGCAATGCAGAAGTCACCTGGCAAGGTTTCCAGCCCATCTCAACCAAAGGAGTCAACTTGGCAGATATCGAGACCCCTTCCCCCTTTAGGTCAGATAAGGTGAGAGCTCCATGGATCCCCAGTAGGTAGGGACAATAACCATCCTCAGCAGGAAGCAGATACAGAAGAGGAGACATTCAGCCCCTCAGCTTCCCATGGAGATTCATGGGGATCATGTCTTTCAAAGAAATGTGAGGAAGGCAGGTAGAATAGGGGGGATCTCGGGACCCCTCCCATGAGACTTGCCCTGCTGGAATGGTCATCACTGCCCTGATACCACCCACTCACTAGTAATCCCTGACACAAGATAAGACAATCACAGGAGGTAATTGAATTTGGAAAGGAGACATGAACAATAAAAGAAAGGTGATGTGACAGGCCTCAATCAAGAGACCCCATGCCCAGAGGTGTCTCCCCTGAAGACTTAGAATAAAAACCCCAAAGCCTCATTCTTCAGGATCCTGAGCCACTCTCCTTGCTCGAGCCTGCTCCTACCTCTTTGGAGTGTACTTTCACCTCAATAAACTATCTCTTTGTTTCACCCCTTTGCCTTTGTGTGAGTGTCATTCAATTCTTTGCTCGAGATACCAAGAACCTGGACATCGTGTCGACAAGGACACCCCATTTTCCGGTAACACAGGGACTTGGTGACCAATTTTGTCTTAAGTTACTCTCATAGATATGAGACACTACTGTTGGCAAAGGGAAAGTGACGTGGACCAAATAAAAGACCCCCTCACTATAGGGACTTGTAGTTCCTTCTTCTCTAGCTTTTTAGCTCCCCATTTTTGCTAGTCCCTAGCCTTAATCACCGTCTCAATCAGTTTTCTTTTAACTCTAGCTTAACAATTGATTGCTCTTAGGTTGAATTATAGAATATCTTCATCCTGCCTCCTGCTTTAAATAAGAACCCAAAACTTAAATAATAGGCTGTTAACCTGTATCATCCAGATAACCTTTGCCCTGGCTTGAGTTAATCATTCAGAAAAACTTGCAATTTGTGCTTGCTAATTGTATTCCAAAATGTCTCCTATCTCCAGCCTTAGTTAGTCATCCTAAAGTTGGTGATGACAAAAGTTTACTTAGCTATGTTTGCTAGACTTTAGGTAACTATCCTGGTGGCTGTAAATCTGTGCTTGTTGATTATATCATCCCCAAGGCATTCCTATATAGGTGGTGACACCTGGGTAGCCACCTAAGACTGAAGTCAACAGGACATAAACTCCATGAGGCTGAATGAAACTTCCATTATGTAGCCATCCTGTATCGGTGGTTTTGAGGCCTATTTCTTAGGCCAATGCTTTTTAACTGTTAACTGAATTTATCCTTATCTAGGGACCATCAGGATACAATTGATACCCCAGCAAGGCTTCCAGCACATCTTGACCAAAGAAGGCTGAAAGGCAATACCTTTAGCTCCAGACCAGAGGACAATATCACCGTATTGCCCAGGCTTACCTCGTTTTTTCTCTAGCCAGCCCATACCACCATAACAGTCATAAAGTACCTAATGAGAATGGTGCCCTCTTCCTTATAAATAAATAAAAAGAGAGATATGTTAGGGCTAAATGAGTTGGAGAAAAAAGCTCATAATGAAAAAGGCTTGCAAAATTCTTTAGGCTCCTAAAACTCTTTGATCTCCCTCTCGACTTTATCTCATTAAGTATTACAGAGGCAAAACGTGCTCTTAAAATTCTTTGCTCTCCCTCTCCCATTTAACTACATCTGCTTAAGTCTTGTAGAGACAAAACATGTTGATAAGCGCAAGGAATGAAGAACAAAGAAAAACTGCAGACCCCAGATAACAGACAGAAATTTACATCAGCAGGACAGGAGATTTATCAGACCCAGCTTGCACCCAGGTGCATTAAAGAGAACTTTTATTCTACCCTCATATAGCCTTGATTTGGCATGTCTGGTCAGAACTAACTAGTTGGGACCTTTCAAATATAAAAAAGAATTCACACTGAGACTGGTAAGAGGGGCAGAGATGCAAAATGGGCTGGCCCCAAACCTCCACATTATGGTAAAGATTCCAGGGGGATATCTTGGCAATGCAGGTTCCACCCAGAAAAACAAGGGACTCCCAGCAGCACACTAGGCTTCCCAGCTGAGAATACTGGTTCCAGGAAAAGGAGTCCCCACAATATCTGGTTTAGATGCTCCTGCATCACCATTACTTTTTCAACAAATAAGTTTAACAATAAATATGGGAGATATACATGAATAAAGCTATAAAACTATATTGAAGTAACCACAAAAACTTGAATAAATGGAGAAGCATATTATGGTATTGAATTCAAGGTCTCAATATAATAAAAGTGTTTATTTCTTTTCAAAATAATTAACAAATTTGGGGCTTGGCAAGATGGCAACAAGAGAGGTAATCCCTAAAACCTCTCTTGGAAAATAGAATTAAAAGTCTGGCTGCGATCCAAAATGGGAACCCCTGAGTGGCACAGTGATGATTAAGAGATCCATACAACACAAGGAAACACCAGAAGTTTAGACAAAGTGGGGCAAGAGAGAGAGGAGGAAGGGAACAGAGAATGATTGCAACCTGAACTTACCTCAGCTAACTGAAGGGACTAGGAATGAATCATGGAACACTGCCCAAGGAGCAGCGTGATACTGAGCAGGGGGGGAAGCTGAGAGGTGCCAAGAGTAGAGACCAGAGTGTTAGGAACCCGGCAGACCATTAGCGAGCTGGATCTAGCAGCAGCGTATTAGAAACACAATCCAGGATTGTGCCTTGGGTGCCACAGAAGCTGAACAAAACATATAAAGTGCCCTATGAGGGAATAGGGCCCCCAAACATAGCACTGTAGCTCTTGGTGCTTGGAACTGCTGCCGAGAGTGGTTGCTATGGAAACAAACCACTCAAACAAGGTCCAGCTTAAAACTGTCTCAGGAGAAGGAAGAAAGGCTAAGCTGATGGCACTTACCCCAACAAATGTGGGAAACCTCAGCTTGCATTCCAAAGGCCTTTCTCTTCTCAGCCAGCTTCCCCAGCATACCCCAGAAAGCAAACTAATCATGGACTGCCTCACCCCCAAATGCTAGAGGAGTCTAGAGCTATGACTTAAACACCTCCTCTCTGTCCCAAGATTTGCCTTTCAGTGCCACCTAGTGTCTGCTTTACAACAGGACACCACCAAAATACTGATCTGGAAGAGAAACAGATCTCCTTGGTATCACCAGAGGTAAAGCCCTCACACTGAAGGAAGAGAACACAGCAAACTCTGAGTACCTTAGGAGTCAAAGCCTCTTAGAAAGACGATAATAAATTTCCAAAAAGGATCTTGAAATTTATAAACTAGGTGACATAGAATACAGCGCTGAAGTTCTAAAGGCCCTCAGAGAAATGAAAACATATTAGCAGAACGCTATACCTGAGATGAATGATCTCAGAAAGGAAATTCGTGAACAAAAGGAACATTTTAACAAAGAACTTGAAATTATAAGAAAGAATAAGAAGGAAATCCAAGAGATAAATAATACAATAAAAGAAGTGAGAAAGGATATAACTGCCATAGAAAATGGGACCACAAGATGGAGATAAGTATTAGTGATTGATAATTAGAACATGGAAAGAACACAGACAGAAGAAGATAGGAACTACAGAGGCAAAAGGATTGAAAGAACTTTACAAGAACTATTTGATATCATTAGAAAAACAATATTAAAATAATAGGCTTCAAAGAAGGAGCAGAAAAAACTCTACAGAAAGCTTATTAAAACAAATAGTAGATGAGTATTTTCCAGCTGGCATTTCATGAAATACTGAAGGAGGCTCTTTGAACTGAAACAAAACTTCAGAATAAATGGAATAGAGATGGGCAAACAAAAAAGTAACTTAGAAAAAAAGAAGTAATGACCATAGAAAATCCTCATATATCAAATCATCATACTAAATGCAAATGAATTGAACTCAAATAAAAAGACATAGAGTAGCAGACTGGATTAAAAAACAAACCTATTCATATGCTGTCTTCAAGAGACAAATTTCAGCCATAAGGAGAAATACTCAGAGTAAAAGAATGGAAAACAATACTGTACCAAGCTCATAATATCCAGAGAAAGCAAAAGTTGTCACACTAATATCTGATGAAAGAAACCTCAGGTTAAAAATGATAACAAGAGACAAAGATGGACATTACATAGTGATGAAAAATATAATACAAGAACAAGAAGGCATGACAGTAATACACACACACACACACACACACACAAATATATATATATATATATATATATATATATATATATATATATATATATCCAATCAGGAAGAAGCAAAATATACAAAGCAACTACTAACAGATTTGAAAGGAGAAACTGACAGAAACACAATAATTGTAGGGGACCTAAACACCCCCTTGACAACCATGGACAGATCATCCAAACAGAAAATAAATAAGGAACTATCATCTTTAAATGACACATTACACCAATGAGAAATAATTGACATATATAGGACACATCATTTGACAAAAAAAAGAGACTATATCTTTATGTCTAGTGCACATGGAACATTCTCAAAGATAGGCTACGTGCTGGGACATAAAACTAAACTCAGCAAATTCAAGAAGATTGAAATTATACAAAGTGTATTCTCAGGCCACAAAACTTTAAAATTGAAGATAAAGTTCAAAAAGAAAGCAGAAAAAAATCACATATACATGGAGATTAAACAACATTTTATTTAATCTTTGACTTGATCGAAGAAGAAATGAAAGATAAGACAAAAAAGTACATAGAAACTAATGAAAATGAAAATAGAACAAATCTAAATTATTGGGACTCAGTGAAAGCAGTAATAAGAGAATAATTTATATCATTACAGACCTATCTTAAGAAACAAGTAAAATCACAAGTAAATATCCTTATATTCCCTTTCAAAGAACTAGAATAAGAATAACAACAACAACAACAAAACCCAAGTCAATAGAAAGAAAGAAATATAACAAATTAAAGCAGAGCTAAACAAAATCAAGAACAAAAAGATAATAAAAATAATGCAGTTAAGAGCTGGAACTTTGAAAAAAATCAATAAAATTGACAAACCCTTGGCTAGACAAAACAAAAGATAAAAAGAAAGGAAGCAAATATCCAAAATTAGAAAGGAAAGGAAAGAATTTACCACTGATACCACAGAAATACAAAGGATTATAAGAAAATATTATGAAGGGACTTATGCCACTAAATTTAACAACCTAGAAGAAATGGACAAGTTTCTAGAAACATAAAGTCTACCTAGACTAAATCAAGAAGAACTAGATAAACTAAATAGAACAATAAATAATAAAGAAATTGAAAAAATCATCCAGAACCTCTCCAAAGGCAAAAGCCCCAAACCAGATGGTCTCACCAACAAATTTTACAAAGCGTTCAAAGAGAAACTAATGGCTATCCTCTTCAGACTCTTCCAAAAAATTAAGTGAGACAATACTTCCTAACTCATTCTACAAGGCCAACATTTCCTTAATATTAAAGCCTGGTAAAGACAACACACACACACACACACACACACACACACACACACACACACAAATATACACTAATAGCTCTGATGAATACAGATGCAATAATCTTAAATAAAATATTAGCAAATAGAATACAACAATGCATCAAAAAGATTATACACCACAAGATTATTCATCCCAGGAGCACAAGAATAGTTTGACATATGCAAATCAATCAATGAGATACACCACATTAACAAAATAAAAAATAAAATCTATATAATCATATCAATTGATGCACAAACAGCATTTGACAAGTTACAACATCAATTTGTGTTCAAAACACTGAACTAAATGGGTATAGAAAGAAAGTACCTCCACATAATAAAGGCTATATATGACAAACTCTCAGTTAATACAATACAGAATTGGGGAAAGCTGAAATCTATTACCCTAAAATCAGGAACAAGACAGAGATGCCCCCTGTTGCCACTACTAGTCAATATAGTAATGGAAGTTCCAGCCACAGCAATCTGGCAAGAGAAAGGAATAAAAGGTACCTAAATTGGGAGAGAAGAAATCAAACTGTCACTATTTGCAGGTAACATGATCCTTTATGTAGAAAATTTCAAGGACTCCATCAGGAAAGTATTGGAAACAAAAATCAAATTCAATCAAGTTGCAGGATACAAAATCAATGTACAAAAATAAACTGTACTGCTATATACAAACAACAAATCTTTAGAAAAAGAAATGAGAGAATCAGTACCTTTTGATGTCATAACAAAAAAAATGAAATACCTGGGAATTAACAAAGAATGTGATGGACTTATACACAGAAATCTATAAGACAATTTTAAAAGAAATAGGAAAGGACACAAACAAAGGAAAAGATATTCCATATTTATTGATGGGAAAATTTAACATTGTTAAAATGGTCATATTACCCAAAGCAATATAGAGATTTAATGCAATTCTCATCAAAATCTCACAAATAAACTTTCATGAAATAGATAAAAAGTTATCAGATTTATGTGAAACCAAAAAAGACCTCGAATCTCCAAAGGAATACTACATAAAAAGTATGAGATTAGTAGTATCACACTCCTCTGTTTCAAATTATACTACAAAGCATCAATAATCAAAACAGCTTGTATTGACAGAAAAACAGACATAGAGATCAATGGAGCAGAATTAAAAAACCAGAAATAAATCCACAAATATATGGCAAAATAATTTTTGATAAAAGTGAAAATTATACAGTGGGGAAAAGAAAGCCTCTTATTAGATGGTGCTGGGAAAACTGGAAAACCATATGCAATAGAATGAATCAAAACTGTGAACTATCACTATATATTAAAACAGATTCAAAATGGAATAAATACCTCAACATAAGACCCAAAACAATAAACAGTATAGAAGAAAACACTGGTACTAAATTATATACCTCAGGCTCGAGACAGACTTCATGAAACTGACCTCAAAGGCAAAGGAAGTAAAAGTAAAAATAAATGAATGGAACTATATCAAACTAGAAGCATCTGCACAGCAAAAGAAACCATCAACAAAGCAAAGAGACAGCAAACCGAATGGGAGAAAATATTTGCAAATGACATATCTGGTAAGGGTCTAATATCTAAACTACATAAATAACTATTCCCTGGTGGTGTAGTGGCTTAAGGCTTTGTCGCTGGCACTATCAGTGCTGTGGCCTGGGTTTGATTCTTGTTCAGGGAACTATCCACATACAAAAAACAACAAACAAAACAAACAAACAAACAAAACAACGAAAAAACAGAAAACACAATTAAAAAGTTGGCAGAGGACCTGAACAGACAGTTCTCACAAGAATATAAATAAATGGCCAACAGACATATAAAAACATTCTCAACCCTATAAGTTATTAGAAAAATGCAAATCAAAATTGCAATGAGGTAAAAACTCACACCGGTTAGAATGGGTATTATCAACAAGACAAGGAATAACAAGTGCTGGAGAGTCTGTGGAGAAAAAGAAACTCTCGCACACTGGTGGGAATGTAAATTGGTACAACTGCTCTGGAGAACAGTGTGGAAGTTCCTCAAAAAACTGGGAATGGAGTTACTATATGACCATGCAATATCTTTTCTGGGTATCTACCCCCCAAATTTAAAAACCTTAATTCACAAAGACTTATGTATCCCAATGTTCATCTAAGTGCTGTTTACCATGGTCAAAACATAGACTCAACAAACATGGTCTTCAATACATAATGAGATAAAGAAATTGTGGTATACATATACACAGTGAATATTACTCAGCTATAAAAAATGATAAAATAATGCCATTTGCAACAAAATGGATGGACCTTGAAAACATCATGCTAAGCAAAATAAGCCAGGCAGAAACAACCAAGAAACATATGACTTCACTCTTATGTGGAATTTAAAAATGAAAGCAACAAAGAAAAAACAAAGAAAAACCATGGAGACAGTCAATAGTTTAGTTGTTATCTGGAGGCAAGGAAAGAGGGGGTGAAAGAAGAGAAAGGGGGAGCTAAATATGTGGTGATGGAAAGAGAACTCACACTGGGTGGTGAACATAGAATGCAACACATAGATGATACACTGTAGAATTTTACTCCTGGAACCTATATAATTCTTGCTAAATAATGTCACCACAAAAAGTCTAAAAATAAAAAAGAATAAAACAAAGTACAAAAAAATTTAAAAATTTGATGAAACCCCAATCAAAATCAGTACAGATTTTTTTTTTTAATTTGATAGTTCAATTCAAAAGATCTGAAAGAACATCTGTGTGAGAAATGACAAAATACATAGGTCATTCAGAAAGTATCCAGCCATGTAATACAAAATATGATGGCATTTATGGCTAGATTTATTCCAGAGAGCCCTCATATATCTATCTCACTATATGTGTGTGTTTGTGTGCGTGTGTATATGTGTGTATTGTGTGTGTGTCCACACACATGTTCATATACCTGGTCTGACAAGTTCAAAAACTTGCCACCTTATGCTTATGTCAGCAGCACTATACAAACAATCAATAAGATATCATAAATTAGCATATCTGTGTCTCACTGCTGTCTTCATGTCTAGTGGCAGTGTTTTACTGAGCGGTGTTCATTATTGTCCATGCATGATTTTGTGTGCTGTCATGAGAATGTTGGAGCTTGAATTAGAGCAAAGAAGAAACATTAAATATCTTGTTAAACTTGGCAAGTGTGGAAGTGAAATCAGGGACATGTTAGTCCATTTTTATGGGGATAATGTCATTAAGAAATAGCAGTGTGCAAATGGATTAAACATTTTTCAGAGGAGACAGATTGTTACTGATGAAGAGAGGGCAGGGTGGCCAATAACAAGCAGAGCTGATGAAAACATTGCAAAAATATATTAAATTCATTGTCTGACTGTAAGAAGCATAGCAGACCAAGTTAACAATTAATAGAGAAACAGTTAAGAAAATCTTAACTGAAAATCTAGGTATGAGAAAGGTTTGTGCAAAAAATGGTCTTAAAGGAGCTCACCAATGAACAAAAGCAAAGGAGAGTTGCAGTTTGCGAAGACCTTTTGGAAATGCAAGATGATGTTTTTGGCTTAGTTATCACTGATGAGGAAACATGGGTGTGCCAATACAACTCTGAAACAAAACATCAAAATGTACAACTATAATCCGTCAATTCTCCACAATTTAAAAAGTTCTGTCAGTCCAAATTAGTAGTCAAAACAATGTTGCTAACTTTTTCTGATATCAGAGAGATTGCTCGTTATGAATTTGTACCAAGTGGACAGTCAGCCAAGTTTACTATTTGGAAGTCCTGAATGGCTGTGTGAAAAAGTTACTTGAAAATAACCTGAACTTTTCACCAACAACTCATGGCTCTTGTATCAGGGTATTGCACCAGCTTACATGGCACTGTCTGTGAGGGAGTTTTTAGCTAGTACACAAATAATTGTTTTGGAACACCCTCCCTACTCATTTGATTTGTTCCCAAATGAACTTTTTCATTACCCAGTGCTGAATAGTTGGCAGGGGGCATTTTTTTTCAAGGGCCAATGTAAGGCTAGTGGCCCTTGGTGACCAGCTTCTCATTTTCCAGTTATGTAGAAAAAATCCTTATACAACCTGGCTTGCTTATTATTCTTGGTTTTCAATTACTTTGTAAGAAAAGTAAAAATGAACATTCATCTTGACATTTTATCATTTCTCTGAAATTTATTTTAAAATTGTTTTGTAGATTTGCTGTCTTATTTAATTATTTTTTGTTTGTTTGTTTTTTTGGTTGACACTGAACCAACTATGGAGTCCTTGATTTATCTTTGTCTTGTGCTTCATCCCTGAGATTTCAGAAAATATTTGAAATATGTCTTCTAATTCCAGATGTATCCTAGCAGGCAGCAGAGTCATCTGGCATGCCAGTAACTGCCATTTCTTTCACTGCATAGTATTAACTTCCTATAAGCTCATTTCTCATGTAATCAGTAATAGTCTGTATGGTTTGTTGTACACTGTACCTATAGTTTAGCTGTCAGGGTTCTTGGGGGAGAGTTCTCTTCAGCTTGAGCACAAACTGATGCAACAAATATAAATCTCATTCCAAACATTCAAGTAGGCAAGAAAAATTACCTTTCTTATTTCTTTTAAATCAGCTAAATGCTGACATTGAGACCACACACATTTCTTGGTTTGAAATTCCATCTAAGTCATTACTGTGACACTCTCCATGACTCAGAATAATAATAGAATCTGGATGACTTCAGAGTTTGCCCAGATAATAATAATCATAAACATCACCACCGCAACTCAAATGTATATAACAATTACTTTGTGCCAGTAACTGTTCTATGTGGTTTTTATATATTAATATGAAGGATTCTAACTCAGGTCTATTTTGTTCTATTATGGCCTGAATTGTGTCCCACCAAATTGATATTTTGAAAGTAGTTTGTTATCTAAAAGAAAAAGTCATAATTTGTATCAGTTACTACTCATTTATGATTTTGACTTCTTTTCCTAAAAGAATAGCCTTACTCCTTTATTCTGTTTTATGAACCTTACTATAAGAACAGAAAAATGTGAAAATACTCAATAGGATGTAATATACAAGATATGCCATTCCTGTAATGATTTAACTCTGAATAACTCTTGATTGAAAGTTTAATCTATAGATATAGGTGATGTGCAGCTCATTGTATGCTCTGATCAGCAAGTAAAAAAATACCTTAAGGTATTGCTGATGGACAAATAAGATGTTATTTCTTTGAAGGAGAAAATTATCAGACTACTGTTAGTGTCAGAATAGTGGTGGACTCTTAATTACGTATATAAGGAAATACCAGATAAGATGGAATAGCTCAGAGAAGATGAGATTGAACCATTTACAAATATTTATAAAGCTATATTGTTGGTTCTTTTATGTTTTTAAAAATAACTCCCTTCTTTCTGTGATTTTTGGGAACAAAAAGTTTGCAAGGTTATGAATTAACTTTCCAATCTGTCAGTATTGTATTATAGAGAAATTTGGAAGGCTCAAAGCAATATTTCACTCTCAGTGGAAAATCCACATAAAGGGCAAATTCCCATGCTTGTTTCTTAAGTGGTCAAGTGCAGCAGTAAAATGTGGTACACTGTTTTTATGGTACATTTTCAAGTTGTTTCTTAATGAAAAACAAGTTGGAATTTGGAAATTAGAGCAACTACAGAAGTTTCTAGGTGTTCCTATGAAGGAACTCATGAACTCAGAGGATGTAAATGATAACCTTTCACAATCACAGTAAAACTATTGTTTTTTAATATAATTTTAAAGACGGCAGCATTTTTTTTCAACATCTGTATCCTCTCTCCCATTTCTTATACCCAGTCAATTTTTGTCTCTACATATTCATTACATTCATTGATTCATTCAACAAATACCTATTGAGCACCTATTGATATTCCAGGTACTATGCCAGATCTTGAGGAGTCAGCAGTAAATGTGATAGACACAGGTTCAGCTTTAATGGACTTGTGTTCTTGTGGGAAAGACTGACATTAATTAAATAGTCAAAAGAATGAGTATAAGATGACAACAAAGTCAGGTGGCATAATGGTGAACGACATGGGGTGAGAAGAGCTTAGAATAGAATAATTTGACCTAGGGTTTTATTTAAAAGTCCCAGAACACTTTATAAGAAGACTGTTCTTTCATCTTTGGAACTTTTCCTGACTTCTTTGAAGAAGATGGCACTCCTTATATATAAAACTGGTTTACACACATTGATTGTAATATAAAAGTTTGAATTCAAATGCCAATTCCATGTTTGAAATTAAACTGTAAGATTGCTTTAAAAATCATTTTATTAAAATATATATACAGAAAAGTTCATATATATAAAACCAAGTATCTCAATGAACAATTGAAAAGTGAACAAACCCATTTAACTAACATTCAGATCAAGAAATATCACATTACCAGTTCCCCCAAAGCAACCCTCATGCCACCTCCAGCTATATGTTTTCAAAACAGTTTGGTGCATACTTGTGCCTGGGAAATTCAGCTGACAGGTGCCTGATTGCTCTCAATATGATTGGGCAATGCAGTCCCTGCTTGCCTGGTCACTTCTGATAAGACTAAGGATGATACTAAATTAATCCAATAAGAGGCAGGCATAATAAATGTTTTTCTGGGGTAGCCTCAAGCAGCATGTCCATGCAGTTGATATGGCAGCTCTCAGATTAACAGATGGTCATTTCTTTTGTCCAGACAAGTAAAGACTGTTTCCTAGAGAAACTGTGGATTGTCAGAATGGTTTCATCTCTTTTTATTGGCTGTCAGTGTGCATTAAACTGTACCTAAAGTAGGGAATATTTGTAATACTTAATTACTCTATTTGTCTAAGGAGCCTATTCTCCTTCTTCACAGGGCCTTGCTTTGGAATCTGGAGGCAACATTGTACTATGCATAGTTTTTATCCATTCCTTGTTATTCTGTTCTCTGGCTAAAGACTTACTCATTTGAAGGAAATCAATATGTTTCTAGCTCTACCAATGCAAGTGGAAACTTAGTCCCTAAGTAATCTAATATACCTAGTTGGGTATGGCAGGAGATAATGCTTAGAATACAATAACTTAGCTGAAATCTGAAGACTATGAAAGAGTTAAGAAGACTATAAAAGGGAGAGCTTTGTACAAGGGGTGGTAAAAAATTCATAGAATGTGGGGAAAGAAGAATAAAAAATCTATTACTTTTTCTTTTCAAGAATATTCATTATTAGTCAATACACTTTTCTAATCTTTCAATAAGTTTATGTATACCCTTGGGAAGAAATGTTTTGATTTTGCACTCAAATTGCAGATTTAACCTCTTCATCTTTTGTAAATTTCTTCTCTTTAAACTGTTTTTTCATATTTGGGGGAAAATAATAATCAGATGAAGCCAGGACTTGACTGTAGAAAGGGTGGATTCACATTTTGAAGCCACAGACATGAAAAGTAGCCAATGTGACATTGCTTTTGTGAGTTGGTGTGTTGTCATGCAAAAGCAGCCCGTCTTTAATCCATTTTCCTCTTCTTTTCTCCTTCAAAGATTATTTTAACTGTTTCTGCAGACTGGAATTATACAATCTAGTTATTGTGACATGCTTATCCCTGTAATCCACCAGCAGGATACCCTCTTTCCCAGCCCATTGCAACACCTTGAACTTCTTAGGGGATGGCATTCCCTTTTCATGTCACTACATGAAATAGGAATATTGCTTTGACTCAGGTTCATAATGATCAACCCAAGATTCATCTCCAGTGACAATCCAGTTTAAAACATCATCTTTGTTGTCTCTGCAGAGGTCCAAACTGTTGTGAACACTTGACACACTGTTGTTTTTGAAGCTGCTTAAAAATTCTCTCTACTCATCTTGCACTGGCTTTTGACATCCTTAAATGCTGACAAAGAATATTCAAAATGGTTGTAGGTGATACTCCAATCACTTCTGCAAGTTGGTTTTAATTCAATGTGAAATCTTCTACTACAAGTTTTCAACTTTTTAGACAATGTCTTAGAAAGTGGCCTCAATAGGTCATCCTAGATAGAGATCATCTTCAGTCAACTCTTTGCCTTGCTTGAAAAGGCTATGACATTAGTAGACCATTGATTTTCCAGGGAAACCATCCCCATAAACTGCTAACATCTCTGTCAAAATAGCTTGAGGTATTTTCCCTTGTTTTGTGAGGAACTGAATGATGGCTTGAAATTCAATTTTATCCATATGTGGGGTTTTCTTCACATTAGATGTGATTTTTCAACAATATTGAAAGAACACGAATACAAGTAGGCTGACATTTGGCATATATGCTAATATAAGTAACAATTAAACTGTGTGCACTAGTATTTCATCTCTTTGATGACATCCTTGTTCCATGTATTTCTTGATTATCCCTCATACTTCAGAATGTCTATATAACTCTCAGTGATTAAGTATTCTTCATTTGAAAAAAAATTGTGTGTGGAGGGAGAAGGCAGACGATGATGTGATTTGACATCAAGTGTAGAGGATTAATTAAATTCCTTGAGTTAATTGTTCAGGATGCCTTTTGGTTTATTTAATCACTCATCCCATCTTGTTCTATATCCCAATCCCATTCCTTCTCTCATAGACAATCATTTTAAAGCATGTGATGGTTATACTATTCTTTTCATGAGTGTTAGGGAAATTTATATTATTGTTTGTGGGCATTTTTAAAAATTTATGTAACTGTTAATATTATATGTTATTGTTTACTGTCTTGCTGGATGTGCTTTGTAAGATCCATTTATGTTACTATTAATATGAGAAGATCGTTGTTCCCTTGTAAATTGGACAAGTCACATGTATTCTTTGTACTTAGTAAAGTTTAGAAAGACATTTGGATGTTTAATATTTTCACTCACCACTAAGAGTACTTAGGACTAAGTTTCCAGTTGAATTTTTTTGACTTATATCTCAATGTGTCATTTTGTTTGGAGTGACTGTAAATTGTATCATGTGTTTAATTTTGATTTCTACATATTCTTTGTTAGAATATAGGAGTGTGATAGATTTTTAAAAAGAAACTTTTTATTTTGTGTAATTGTACAATATGACAACCAGGAAATTGATATTGATGCAATCCATTTACCTTATTAAGATTCCACCAGTTTCATACCTGATTGTGTACATGAGTGTATTTATATAATTTTATCACATGTGCAGATTCCTGTGAACACCACTGCAGTGAAGTTATAGAAGAATTTAATCAACTCAAAAATCTCTCATACTGCCCTTTAATAGCCACATTCACTTCCTTCTCCCTTGAGTTTGTAAACTCTACTAATCATGACTCTCTACTTCTATAATGTTGTCATTTTGAGAGTATTATATAAATAAAATCATTTAGTATGTAACCTTTTTGAATTAGGTTTTTTTTCACTTAGTATATGTCTCTGGAGATTCATTCAAGTTATTATATGTATCAAGACTTCATTCCATTTGAGTTATTTTTTTAATATTTTTATTGATTACAGTTCACATTCAATATTATGCTATATTAGTTTCAAGTATGCAGCATAGTGGTCAAACATTTATTTAATTTATGCAGTGATCACCCCTGTAAGTCTAGTACCTACTTGGCACTATATGTAGTTAATACAATATTATTGACTATATTTCCAATGCTGTAATTTACAACACTTGACTACTTTGTAACTAGTAATATGCAATGATTAATCCCTTCAACTTTTCCATCCAGAGCCCCAGTCATCTCTTGTCTGGCAACCACCAACATGTTTTCTGTATCTATGAGTCTGTTTCTCTTTTGTCTGTTCATTTATTTTGTTCTTTAGATTCCACATATAAATGAAATTATATGGCATTTCTCTTTTTCTGTTTAACTTATTTCACTTGGTATAATATTCCCTAGGTCGATTCATATTGTTGCATGTGACAAGATCTCATTGTTATTTATGGCAGAGTAACATTTTATTGTATGTGTACCAATTCTTTTTTATCCATTCATCAGTTCATGAACACTTACATTGTTTCCTTATCTTTGCTATTGTAAATAATGCTGCACTGAACATATGGATATATATGAGGGGAGATTCAAAAACAAAACCCCCCAGAATTTATCTATTAAAAAATATGTATTTATTCTCACATGCTTAAACTTTAATCACCTTCAAAGTACTATTCATTTGATGCAATACACCTATGGAGACACTTTTTCACTGCTCAAAACAGTTTTTGCACTTGTCGATTTTTATGTCTTATAGTGCTTCTGCTGTTTATTTTGTTTCATGTCTTTCACATTTGCAAAATGTTTTCTTTTGAGGATTTTTTTCATCCAGGGAAACACAAAAAAATAAAGTTTCTCAGGACAAGATTGGGTGAAAAGAAAGGGTGGGACACAGTGGTTATGTTTTTTTTTTTGCTCAAAAATTGTTGAACACTGAGCACAGTGTAGGCAGGTAATTTAACATGGTGGAAAGATCAGTCATTTGTTTGCCACAACTTGAGACATTTCTTCCACAGGCAGCCTCTCACAACAAGGCCAGCTGGTAAACTGATGCAAATGAGTTCCTAGAAATCTCAACTAGCAGGAGAAGTCTGTACTAAAGGAGCCCAACATCCAGCAGATAATTTCACTTTCATTTTTATTATTGTTACTTCTCTCGTATGTCTTTTCAAGTTAGTGTTTGGGTTTTAGCAGATAAACACCAAGAGGTGGAAATACTGAGTTTCAAATGTCTCTTGTTATAGCCTTTTTTTTTTTTTTTTTTTTTTTTTTTTTTTTTTTTTTTTTTTTTTTTTTTTTTTTTTTTTTTTTTTTTTTTTTTTTTTTTTTTTTTTTTTTTTTTTTTTTTTTTGGTTAGGCATAAGTATTACTATTCCAGCTTGTTTGTTTGTTTTTTTGGTTTTTGTTGTTGTTGCGGCTACTGCTGCTGTTGTTGTTCTTTTAGGCATGTGTAAGGCTTTTGTTCTATTAGCCATTCAGTCACCCTGTGCCTTTGTTTGAAGCACTTAATTCATTTATATTGAAAGTAACTGTCATTACACATGTAGTTATTGATATTTTATTACTTATATTTTTATCTTTTTAATATTTATTTTAAAGAATTCTCTAATATTTCCTGTAATACTGGTTTGGTGGTGATAAATTACTTTAGCTTTATCATGCCTGGGAAGATGTTTATCTGTCCTTCAATTCTAAATAATAGCTTTGCTGGGTAGAGTATTCTTGGTTGTAGGTCTCTGCTTTTTATCACTTTGAATATTATATGCTAATCCCTCTGGCCTGCAAAGTTTCTCTTAAGTAATAAGTTAATAATTTTATGAGAACTCCCTTGTAGGTGGCTAGCTGACTTTCTCTTGTTGTTTTTAAGATTATCTCTTTGTCTTTAACTTTTGGCATTTAAATTATAATGTGTCCTGGTATAGGCATTTCTGGGTTCATTTTATTTGAGACTCTCTGGTTTGGCTGGATTTGTATTGTCTATTTCCTTCACCAGATTAGAGAAGTTTTCCATCATTATTCCTTCCATTAGGTTTTCAATCCCTAACTCTCTGTCTTCCTCTTCTGGTACCCCTATCATGTGACTGTTGGTACACTTGATATTGTCCCAGAGGCATCTTAAACTATCCTCATAAGGATCACATTCCTTAGCCTCAGACATCTCAGAGGGAAACAAAAGTATTGAACACTGTAGAAAATATCTGATTATTCAGAATGCTTGATTTTAAGCATTCAGGTTTCTTTTTTAATAAAATGGAAGGTACCTGGGGCCCTTTTATCACCATGCCAGATATGGTGATATACATTTGGGAAGGCAATGGGGTAGAGAAATTTTCTTCAAAAAGTAAATGAGAAGGACCGTGTTTATTTATCTTAGTATCCCTTTGCCAAGCATAGTGCTTAACACAGAAAATGTGCTACTTCAACTGTTGTTCAGTGACTTAGTGGTATTTGTTCTATAGTTTACCTCTGTCTAAAGTACCCTATTTCTGGACTAATCATCCAGATTCAACCAAGAGCCTTGTTTTTAGGGGTTGACTGGGTCTGGTGCCCTTTCAGTGATTACTGAATGAGAAAGGACAAGAGGGTAGTTCAAGCCAGGATAACCCCACATTTATAGTTTTTTAATCTGGCTAGATTCATTTTATTAAGAGATTAAAGGAATCACAATATTATTAAAAGTGAAAATTATAGAATCATAGCATATTTTTTAAAGTTAACAATTATTCCAATCCCCTCATTCCATAGATGGGGAATTGAAGCTTAGAGAACAATGCAATTTATTCAGAGTACCAGAAAGAATACAAAATTCAGGGCCTAAGGAACCTGAGTTTGAATCTTGTTTCACAATGGCACACAAGTTATTTAGATTCTCTGAGCCCCAAACTCATGTATTGACGGGAGTAATAATCGGTACCCACATCCCGGGATCACTGTGTGTCTTTCATCTCTGTTGGACACATTCTATCTTACATTCCAGATTTCCTCTTCATATTTCTCAACTCTCCTCTCTGTCCTGGGAGGCTGTTCCTTATGGACTACATCAATGGGCTTCTGGGTCTCAAGAGTCCTATGGGTTTAACTGATAGGGAGCACTGAGGAGAGTTGGATGGGGAAAGGGGAGTGAGGGCAGTGCACTTAATCTCCTGGCTTCCTCCCTGCTAGTCATCTGGAACTGACAGACTCTTTCGGTGGTGGTTGCTAATATCAAGATTACTCTTTATGATTATTGACACTTCAGGTTCCAGGAACCAGTCTCTCTTCTCGTATCTTCAGGTCTGAAATGAAAGCAGCTCAGATGTTATTAGCCCTACATTATTACACTCTTCTTAATGGTCTCCCTGTGCCCACCTCTTTGTCAAATTATTTACATTTTTTTGTGGCTGTGACTGAAATGATATGCTTAGAACAGAGCCTGGCACACAGTCAGCTTTTGGTGCATGAAATCTGTTGATATTAATAGTAGTAGTTCTGTAAGTGGTAGGAGTGTTTGAGGTGGAGATGAAGGTGTTGGTGTTTTCCAAAGCCACACAATGAGTTATGTGCAAATCTTCTAGGAAGCATCTTCACCCACTCCTGCCTTTGTTCTTGCACCCATCATCTTCATCTCTTTTCTGTCTATTGTTCTTCAATGTACATACTGGAGAAGAACATTGATGGTTGACCTCTAATAATTTACACTTCATGGCCAGAGTAAAGCTAATGCTCAGATTTTATTCTGTACCTGGTGCTCCTTGTAGTTTTTAAACTTGCCTTCTATTGTTAAATAATACAAGACTGTAAAGAAAATCATGGCAAATGTAGGTGAGGGTAATTATTATAATGAAATCAGTGTGAGTTTACCACACCACTAGTACAATGACTCAGAGAACAAGAATAGAATGGAGTAGTAGAAGTCCATTTTTCTGGGCCTGAATCTGTCTCTGACTTGCAGCGTGACATAGAAGACTCACTTTGAATGTGTTTTTCAACTTGGTACGATGAAGAAAAATATTTTGAAAACTGAATATGTAGAGAATGGAAAATTTAAATATAAATGAAGTCCATGTCAACTGGTGACCTTTGTTTTTTTTTTTCACACATTTTAGTGGAATAGATAAAAAAAATCACTAAAGACCCCAACCAGATTATTTTTACCAAGTCAATTGCAACATTTTAATACAAAATCAGCTTTATCCATAAATATTTGATATTCTCTAGTGAGATCTAAATTACACCAGTTTTGATTTTGATTTTTTACTGCTGATATATAAATATGCATTTGTGTTTTGTATACTGAACTTTCATCCTGAAATTTTAATAAGCCTCTTTTTATGTTGATAGAATTTATTATGCATAGACTGTCATATAGTCTTTGAACTTTTACTTCTTTGTTTCTAATCTGAATTCCATTTCTCTTGTTTCACTGGACATATCCTCCAGTGGAAAGTTGAGCAACCCTCACTCTAGGTGCACAAGTAAGTTATATGTTGTAGTATGTTATATGTAAACACCCAGAACTGCCTGTACTAACATGAACATGCAAAATAGATTTAAAATAAGATGAGTATACATGGTAGAAAGTTTACTCACTGGAGTCTTGATACCTTGAATATAGTCATTATAAGCTGGAAACTGAAAACTGAAGAAATCTACATAAACCTTAAGGAGGAGGAGATGGATGGAAAGTTGCCAGGCAGTAGCCGAGAAGCGAAAGAGTTTCAGTGCACCTAAGAGGGACTTATAGAGACATGAGATGATTTAAATTTTCTCATATATTTAAATATGGCCAAATTAGTTTGGAAACATCTTAGGTAAAACTTTTAAATACAGTAAACTCTTCATTATGTTGAACTCCAGCAGCAGGCATTCTCAAGCAACTGGCAAAAAAATGTTGCTTGAGAGTGCCGGTTGCTTGAGTTGCATTTAACTGAGAGGCTAATTACATTTATTCAGCATCTACAAATCCTCATTGGTGCTAGTTAAGAGAAAATCCACTGTACTAGGTAATGGTAAAGAGTGGGAAAGAATAAAGTAAACCATGGAAAAGGGGTGTCTGTGGGAAATGGATAAAATAATTCCCTCTCCACGTTATATTTACCATCAGAGTTGTTAATGTGAGATAATGAAAAGTTGGCAAGTCTGTCGAGACCCATATTTAGGGGTTGTTAAAGAAACAATGACAGCATCTTTTCTCTCTTACATTTTGCAAACCCTTCCACCTTAATGCCAGCACCAGTGATTTGTGATGTCAAAGCCAACTCAAGGCTACTATTGGCTGGAGGAGTGCCTAGTGACCAATCAAAGCTGAAGAGTGGGGTTATAAATTGCCATACAGAGAGGTGAGAAGCCCCTGGCCATAGCTCTAGGAGGTTTAAATATGGCAGAAGACCTCAACATGGGAGAGGAAACTAACATAAATATGGAACAGTCATTTATAACAATGAAAGAACTAACTGTAGGCATTTAAGGGAGGAACAAATAGCTCTTCCATAGATCTAACAAGCAAAATGACAAAGAAGTTAAGACAATATGAGAAAGAAAGACCCAACCTTTGTTCCTCCTCTTCCTCATAGAGTCCCACCCCACAAATCTTACCATGTCCTGGCTAGCAAAAATATTTTCTCCAACCTGCATCTCTTCTCATAAAGCCCCCTAGCCCAGCCATCTATTCCCCTTACTGTTCCTCCAAACTAATGTCCCTCTCCATCTTGCTTCCCTACCAGGTGACAGTAAAGTCAGCTATTCAATAGAATTTGAAAAAAAACAAAGAAAACAAAAAAAGTCAACAATACTTGTCTTTCACCACAGAAAACATAAGTAACAAAATCAAAATCTCATGGAGCATAAACAAGAGACCTTCAAAGGCTCTGATGGTGACAGTAATGCCCCATGAATGCCTGTGGCCAGAGATGTGGACCTATGTATTGCACCTCTTCAGGATGCAGTGGAGAGCTAGTCAACCACAAGGAAATCAAATCTGAAAGCTAGAGGGTGTACCAGTAGGGATGATAATAAAAATCAATTTAAAAAGCATGTCTCTGTGAGTTTTCTGATCATAAGGATGGAGGGAAAGGAAGTGGCTGGTGTTAGAGAAGGAAGGAGGTGAGGTCATGTAGAACTGAGAGACAGAACAGAAGGTTCACATTTAGCCAGCCATTGAGAATAAGTACTGGGTCAGGACTGAAAAATGATCGATAATATCCTTCTTAACATTTTATCTCACAGGCAAGGATGAAAAAGACTTGGTATTTCCTGAAGGACGTATAAGTGTGGAGAGGAGTGGAGTAGATGGTGAGAGTTCTAATGTGTTTGGCATGACAATGATGCTCCCCTCAAAAGGCAGGCAACAAAATCTCCATCAGGTCACCTATGTCATTGTGGTATATGTTGTACCCTACCAGTTGCTGTAAGCAACTAATCGTTCTCAGGAGGACAAACACTCAATTCACAGAAAGTTACTGAGAGAACACCACACACTGAAATAATAATGTTTGCAGGACCATATCCAACAGTGATTATAGTGCACTTACTTAAGAAACATGAGTGGAACAGTGGGAATGTGGCACCCACACCTCCACAGGCAATAACGGGGAGAATTGCCTACAGAGAATTTTTATATAGGAACAGGAGAGAATAAAAGCTGGTCTTTATATTATTACCTCCATAAAAAGTGTGATCATGAAATTCATGAAATCAAGAGGAAGAAGAGCAAATAAGTATATATATATATATATATATATATATATATATATATATATATATACTTATTTTTTTCTTTTTAATATATTTACACTTAACCCTAATATGGTTTTCAGACCTTTTAATAAGTTTATTTATACCCTCAAAAATATGTTTTATTTTTGCTCTCAAATTACAGCTTTAATCTCTTCATCATCAGTAATTTTTTTTCTCAAAGCTGTTTTCCTTTATTTTTATATTTAGGAATAAATAATAATCAAAGCCAGGACTGGACTTCAGTGAGTGTGGTTTAATATTTGTAAATCACAGTCATGGAGGATATTTAACACAACATCACCCTTGTGCACAGTCACATTATCTTGCAAAAGTAGTGCCTCTTTAATTCATTTTTCTCTTCTTTTCTTCTTCACAAATTATTGTTACTGTTTCAGCTGACTGGAATAGTACTCTCCATTTATTTTGACACTCTTATTCTTATAATCAATCAACAGGATACCCTCCATATCTTATAAAACAATAGCCATTATTGTCCCAACTGATTGGGACACTTTGAAATTCTTAGGGGGTGGTGTTCATTTTCATGCCACTACATGGACTCCTGCTTTGACTTAAGCTTATGATGATGTATCCAAGAGTCATTTCCAGTGACAATTTGGTTTAAAACTTCATCTTTTTTGTCTCTACAGAGGCACAAAAACTGTCAAGAGCACTGGAAGCACTGTTGTTTTTGAAGTGATGCGAGCATTCTTGGTACACATTTATCACTGACTTTTGACATTCTTAGATGCTGATGGAGAATATTTAAAATGCTTGTAGATGACACTCCAAACATTTCTACAAACTGCCTTTTAATTCTATCCAGAATCTTCCACTACACATTTTTTAATTTTTTTGACAATGTCTCAGAAAGTGTTTACAACAAAGTGTCCTGGATGAAGGTCATCTTCAATCAACTTCCTGCCTCACTTGAAAAGGCTATGCCACTTTTAAGCTATGTATTTCCCAGGGCAACAGTCCCTATAAACTGCCAACATATTTTCCAAAATCATTTGAGGTGTTTCCCCTTGCTTTGTGAGAAACTTAATGAAGGCGTAAAATTCAATCTATTCATACTTGGTGTTTTCTCCATGTTTGATGTGTTTTTTCAGTGATATCTGAAAGAACACAAATTCAAATAGGCTTAAATTTGGCACTATACTCATAACAAGTCACACAATCAAACTTTGTGCACTAGTACCCCCACCTTTCCACTTACCCCTTGTTCTGTGAACTTACTGACCACTCCATAGGTCATATTATGATTTTTTTCTCTTTATATTAAGTATAAATGAAGCTTCCTGCTTAATTGGAAAAATAACATTGTGCAAAATTATCAAATTTGTATTTCGAAACAGATCAATCTGACTAAAGTATGGAGAGTAAAATGTTGGGGCTTGAGTATATGTGCACCAATAATGGCTAACAAATATTAAGCACTTACTGAGTGCTTTACATATATTAAGTCATTTAATACCTTGTGAACAGATTCTGTTCTTATCTTCATTCCACAGATAAGTTTACACCAGTAATAAGTAGCAAACCCAGGATTTGAATCCAGGCAGACTGACTTCAGAATTTATGCATCTAAAAACACTAGGCAGAACTCACTTATGCACTTTCACAAGTGTCTGCTGATACTCAACATAAGAGAGGCTAAGAAACTTTCCCCAATACATAAGTTTCTCAATTTTTTTTTCATGGATTTGGGGAAGGAGAGATGGGGGAGCATACTGGTATGCCTATACAGTTCTTTCCAAGTGAGTAAAATACTGATGTGATGACTATATATTTTTTCTTTCTTCCCCACTTTGTCTTAGCTTCCTTTTTCCTACCTGATACTGTGATCACAGGAATAGGACTGCAACTACAAGTGCAGGGATGATTTTTATACAAGAAACTATAACTATATTTTGAAATATTTATATCAGAATTCTTAAGGACCTGATGGTGCAAGTTGTACTTTCACTTTATCTGGCAAAATTGGAGCTGACAGTGAATATTTCTGTGTTGCCTAAACTTCAAGGCAGCCCACTGGTTAAGTACTTATGCAACCCTACCCTAATGGGATGGGAGTGAACTGAGAGGAGGTACTTGCTAGACTAGTATTGCAATCTACAATCTAGACTAGCACAGTATTTGAACCTAGTGTTCCTTTCAGAGTTGAAAAGTTTAATGTATAGATGGAGAAAAGGAAAATAGTAGCTGTGGGTAAAAAAATGAGTAAATAGGTTATGTGATGAGGTAAACCCATTATTGCTCTCAGCCTCTTTCCAGATGATACTGTGTCCTAGCTCAGTTAAACTGGCTGGATGCCTGAAAGAGTGAATGCTGAGACTATTCTTGCTTTTGAAATCTGATATGGTCAAATGGAAGCTTGCAAAGTTAGTGACATCTCTCTGGAAGACATTTTCACATGATATGATTATACACCACAATAATTAGTAATGACTGAATGAGATTACAGTAATGTGCCATTATCTTTTAATTTTCATTATCCTTTTATTTTAAAGGATCCATGGGCAAAGACCTGTGGAAGTGACCTGTGGTATAATAAGAAATATATTTGATCTTTTACCCTGATTTCTGGCATAGAGCAACTAAAATCTTGAAATTTCCTGAGTGACAAAGTGGTTTTTGTTACTCATTACAAGCCCTTCTCTTTACACCTAAAATAATGATAATGAGGTAACTCATAGTGGGACCTCTAGATTGCCTCATGATGAGTATGGTAGTCGGAAAGATCAAGTGATTAAATTGTTGAAAGTTTGAGCTCTACCCTCTATCTTCTTGGAAGAGGAAGGGGGAGGTCTGGGCTTGAGTTCCATAAAAACTGGTAAACAGTGAGACTCAGAAAGCTTCTGGGTTGGTGAACACTTTGAGGTATTGGAATGTGGCACCCTGGAAAGGGCATGGAAGCTTTAATTATATATCTTTGTATTGGAGGATAATTTAAATGTAAAATGTAATTTAGTATCCTTCATATATACTACATTATTATAAAATTTCAAAATAGATACAAGTTTATCAATATATAACTGTACCTTTTTAGTTGACAACTTTGATTCCTTTTTGTGGTTTTCTTAGGTTAACTTTTCCTAGGAGAGTTAAGTTGGTGCCACATATAAAAGGAATTGGATGCCACATTGAGGAATTCAGATTTAGTATTGATACTAAAGACTAAGATGGTACCTCCAAAGTGAATGCAAAACTTTGGATATAGTTAGGATAGAATAAAATGGGTGTATGACCTACACAGGATTCTTACTCCAAGTTTTCAATTGCCCATTCCAATTCTCTATCAAACTATTACACTGAGGAGGATATCTTTATGACAATTGTTGGACATTGTAGGCTGTAACATGTCAAAATTGGTACAATAACTATCTTCTGTTCTATTTCTTTTATAGTACTCTGAGCACTAGCAGCTATCACCAGGTAAGCCAAGCCCAGCCCAGAGTAAGTATCTATTCTTATCAAGACCCAATTGTACTACCCTGGGTCTAAATAATTCATGGGTCAAAGATAAAATTAAAAAATAAGTTAGAAAATATTTTGAACAAAATGATGATGAAAACAGTGTACCAAAAGTTGTGGAACACAGATAAAACAGTACTTAAAAGGCACCTTACAGTTTTAAGTAAACTAATATTTGAAAATAATTAAACCAATGACTTAAAGTTTAACTTTAATATGATTGGAAAAATGAGTAAAGTAAACCTAAAATCAGTGGAAGGAAATAAATAATAATGATAAGAACAGAAAACAATAAAATATAAAGCATAAAAATAATAGAAAAAATTACATAGCTAAAAGCTGGTTATTTCAAAGGATTAACAAAATTGACACACCCTTGTTAGACTAGTCAAAGATAAAATGAGAATAATATGAACAATTTTTATAATTGTGACAAAAAAGACAATTTTCAAAAATGACAGCTAAAATTAAAACCTGATTTTGTTGATGGTTTCTCTTAAATAAACTGAACAGTTCAAAAACATTCCCCAAAGAAACCTGCTGTCAAACATTCAAAGTGTAAGGAAGAAATAATACCAGCCTTAAATTTTTTCATAAAGTAGAAGAGGGGAGCACTCTTTTCATGAGCTAACATAAGTCTAATACCAAATCTTACAAAGAAACTAAGAAAAGAGAATATTTCAAACCAATATCCCTCCTAAAGACAGACACAAAAATTTGTAACAAAATATTGCCAAATATATAGTATATAAAAAGGATATTGAATCATAACCAAGTAAGTTTTAATCATAAGAATTCAAGGTTTTTTGACATTTAAAAACTAAGCACTGTAATTTATATTCAGAGAGGAAAACAAACTCATTATTGTTACATTAAGTCTAAAGAAAACATTAGGCAAAATTTAAAACCCATTCATGGTGAAATCTCTCACCAAAATAAGAATTGTAGGTACCTTCTTCAAACTGATGAAAGTCATCTATGAAATACAGCAAATATTATATTTATTGGTGAAAAATAGTCTTGTGTTGTCTTGTACTATCTTTCACAGTGTGATACAATTATAGAGAATACATATGTCTTTGTAAACCCATTTTTCAAACACTATAATGTATCCAAGAATTGACCTTGATTTGAATACATATTATGTGAACTTGGACCCAGATACAATTCTTCATTTACTTACCAAGTATTAAAAATGAATTGCAGAAATTTTCATTAGTGCCATTCTATGGCCACTAATTGTTACCTTGATACGAATTTGTATTTTCTTTCTATTTGATCATAAATCTGTCTTTTGTGTTCTGTATCTTTTTATTACAGACAATTGACAGTCTTACATGATCAATTAATCTCCAAGACTGTCCCTCAGGAAGTCATTCACAGATTCATACTGCTACAAATATATACAGAGCATTGGAAATGGTCAATTACATCCTCACTTATAGAGTCATAAACACCAACAAATATGAAATAAATATAATCATAAGTACAAATATAAACATGTGAACAATTTCTGCAGGCAAAATGAAACAGAGCAAGGAAGATCTACAAATAAACAGAACCTGAGAGATTGCATAATCCTTATTCTAATACATTTTTAAAAAAATAGAGACATTTATCATTCTTCAGACATAATAAAGACCACTGAATTACATTAATTTCTTTCCCTTTCATTCTGAGATTTTGCAGGGAACAATCCTCAACATTTCTTAAACAAAAGAAATACTTCCAGTCATCATCAAGTCCACTACTTTACCTCCCCTTTTGATGTTTCATGGAATTTCAGATACAAACAATAGTGCTACAGCTGGGATACCATGCTCAAAACTTCAGTCTTTAAACTGAAAAAAAGATGACCACAGAGGTCTTTCAGACTTCATCTGAAGATCACTTCAAACTTCTTGAAAGAACCACCCGATCCTATCAGTTTGCAATTGGCAAATGTTAATAACATATAAAAGCAGAGTTTGATTCTTAAAATAAAAAGATTTCTTAAAAGTATATTTTGTTATGTGGCATCTCTGAAAATATTCCCAATTTGTCTGTTTTTAGCTCATTCTCAATAGCTGGTCTTAGTAGCTCTGAAAGAGAGGGTTAGGAAGAGTCATAGGATCCTAAGTGTGCTCGTGTTTTGACATTTATTAAGGGTTGCTCTCTGCTCCAGTGGTTCCATAGGTGATGGTAACATCTAGGTAAAACTTCCTCAAGCAGTGAAAGCATATAGCTCAATCGTTAAAAACATTATTCTCATAAAAATATGTAGTGCGCATGTGTCAAAGTTTCAAATAACTCATTATTGAAAGAATCAGAGAAATAACAGCTCCAAAATAATTTGAGAAACTTAAATTTACAAAATTCTTGGGCAAGAGATGTTGAAATACATTTGCTGGGTTAGATACAAAACTTGTTACTATCCTATCAGAGAATCAAACCTTAACTTCAGGTATTATACTCTCCATCAGAGAAAAACTCATTATCTCATTCTTTCATTGTCTTGCAGTTTAAAGTACTCTAGAACATTTGGGCCCCGATGATCAAATAAAGGTATGCTTCCTGAGAGTCATGGACTTTCAATGGGCTCAATAGGAAATGCTCTAACATGACATTAAAAGGCCATATAATATTTTTGCTTTGTTTTAAAGTTTTTTGTGTTTTGTTTTTTTTAATTTCAAAAGCTCAGAACAAGTGATTTCTATGGATGGAATAAGAAAGATACTTAGAGGTAGTTCTCAAATTCAGTGTAACACAACATCCCAAGTCAAAAACATTAACACATGAGTGGTGTTGAAATATTTAATAATAGTATTTGAAAGGATTTTCCTATATACAAGGTCTGTCTGAAAATTATTCAGCCATGTAACATGAAAAATAGAGGCATTTATTGAAGAAAATACAAGATACAAGAAATATTGTTCATAGGACAATGATGCCTTAGTCCTCTACTCAGTTATGATCTTGAGGGAATCTGGTTCATTGGTAACAGTTTGAAACAAGTCACTAGCAATGACAGCATGGTGTTCCCTCTGCTCTGGCAGCAGAAGCCATGGAACAAATTTTGCCATGACACATATCATGCCAAGATTTTGTACCAAAATATTACACACAGTAGTTTTGGGAATTCCCATATGAGCTTTTATTTCCCACACTGTCAATCACCTGTACATGTTCCACATTCTCAGATATTTGGCTTACTACAGGTATTCCATAACCTGAATCACTTTCAACAGATTCTTGACCATCTTTGAAGAATTTGTTCCACACTTTTATTTGGGCAACCCTCATTGCATTATTCTTGAAAGCCTTATGAATCATCTGAATGGTTTCTGTGGATGAATGTTCAAGCTTAATGCAAAATTTGATGCAGATTCATTGTTCTACTTGTTCAGTCATTTTAAATGCAATGGCTACTCAGTACACATTTTCACTCAACAGAATCCGGGGCCTCCACTGACTAATACAGTGAAGTCATCATGTACATTCCAGTCCATTCTCCTTGGCTGCTATCGAAGTTAAAACATTCTAGTTTTATTGACAATGACTGGCTTTTTTCCAGATAGATCTCTACCTCTAATTGCATATCACTCTTCTGTAATAATTATAATATGCATTCTTATGTTGAAAAGAGTACTTGAATCAGAACTTTTGAAAGGAAATGTACACTTTGATAGTTTTTAATAGCTCCCCAAAGGGTTTTAATTTGCAGCTAGTATTAAAAACTTCTGCTTTAGAATGAAATAGTACCCATTCTGGCATAATGGCTGCCCCTGACTTCATTCACACTAAAGCGTGACTGACTAAAGTCCAACTCAATACACAGTGTTCCTAGGTAGCTTATCTATTGGCTTGTTCTTAAATATGAACTTGTCATCAAAATATTTGAGGAAACTTTTAAAACTTTAACAGAAGAAAAGTAAATGAAGAGGAGGGAAATGACACCACACAAATAGAAAATTTTAGGGAATGGAATTTTCAAATAATTGAATTAGACAATTCAGTATAATAGGCAACAGTTTAAGTAAAAAACAATCAAATGAACAAAACATTGTACAAATCTGAACCTCTTGTGACCCACCAAATAAATTTTTTTCTTTATGTGGAATCAATAAATTTATGGTGAGTGTTCCTAAGTTGAATATGGTCCAAGGAAAATGCTGTTGTCCACTTGAAAAACATGACCACCAAATTCATGTAGGTCCTTGATATGCCTGTCAGCACATTCTATTTCTCTCAGTCCATTCACACTTTCACTCTGCTCTCAAGTCCCCAGTGCCTTTTCCCTCATTTGCACTCTCATTTAATGACCTTGCTGCCCTTTTCACTGACAAAATTCAAAGAATCAGAAGTGAGTTTCCTTAGATAACTACCACCACATCCACCCACTTACCAGCATGTGTATCCATGTGCTCTACCTTCTTTCATGGTAGAAACATTTCATGTTTCTGTCCTGTGTTGCACTTGCACCATACCTCTTTACCACTCAAGGACATATCTTCAGCTATACTTCTCTTTCTCTCTCACATTCATTTTATTTTTCTAGGGAACCATTCTCATTCAGTAAACATGCTATTATTTCTCTCATGGTTAAACATAGGTGTATGTGCATACACACACACACACACACACACACACACACACACACACACAGCTTTTCTTGACCCCACATCCCCTTTAGCTACTGCTTCATTTTTAAAAGTAAAACTTTGAAAGAGTGCCAATAGTTTCTCTCTATTTCTCCTCCAATTGTTCCTTGAACTTTCTCCACTCAGGCATTTGTTACCATAGCTCCATTGAAACAGTACCTGTCAAGGTCACAAGTAAGCACCACATTGCCAGATGAAATGGTCCATTCTCAATTTTCACTTTATTTGACCCATCAGCAGCATTTGACACCTTCCTCTATGAATCATTTTGTTCACTTGGCTTCAAGGATACATCTTCATACCTCATTGTTCACTTCTTATTCTGTTTTACTGACTTCTCCTCATCTGTCTTACTAATAACCACAGAAGGTCCTCTAGATTCAGTCATTAGTCCTCTTCTCTTCACCATTTACCTTTACTCTCTTGATGGTCTCAACCACACAGTTTTATATATCATCTAAAAGTTTCTCATTTTTCTGTACCATAGACTCCTTAATTTATATGTCCAGTCTGATCTTTCTCCAGAACTCCAAGCACTCATTTATAATAATTTGTTTGACTTCTCTATTAGGACTTCTTTTTTAAACAATAATAAAATCCCAAGTCTAATATTTCTAATATATTGAACAGCGTTGGTATGATCATATATCCTGGTTGATGACTGTTGGTTATTTTTAGTATTTCTTTCACTACCAAAAATGTTCCTGTATGGATGAAAAGTTTATAGTTACTCAAATGAAAATAGTATTGTGTTTAAGACTACTAAAATGATTTCTTGCACTTAAGGTAATTAAGTTCACCATGACATTCTTTTTTTTTCCTCTAATAAAGAAAAACAAAATTTTATTTGTTTAATGATATTTAAGATTATATCTTACAATGTTGTATTCAAATTATTTTCATTATTTGATTAGTTTTATTAAATATAAGGTTGTAATTTACCTTTTGATAGATTGTTATCTTTTCTGACACTGCAAGGATTTATACAGTTTTCCATTGCTATAGAAATAATAACTAAAAAATTTGTTCAATTGATTATGAAAAATTGGACTTTTAAAGAGCATATGTAGGGAGTTCCCTGATGATGTAGTGGCTTAAGGCTTCGGCGCTGGCGCTGTTGGCGCTGCGGCCTGGGTTCGATTCCCGGTCAGGGAGCTACTCACATACCAAAAAGCAAAAAAAAAAAAAAAAAAAAAAAAGCATATGTAGAAAAAATGTATTTAAGATTCCAGAGCCTACATTTGTATTAGAATGATTGGTACTTAATTTTTTACAGCTTTATTGAAATATAACTGACATATAACATTGTGTAAGTTTAAAAGGATAACGTGATGATTTGATATATGTACATATTTTGAAATACTTACCACATTAAGATTAGTTAGCATATCTATCACTTCACATAATTGTGGTGGTAGTGATTGTGGAGAGGACATTTAAGATCTACTTTCTTAACAACTTTCAAGTATACAATATAATATTTTTAACTATAGTCACAATGCTATATGTTAGATGCCCAGAACTTATTCATTTTACAACTGGGTGTTTTTACCCTTTGGCCAACATCTCCTTTCCCCCATTTTCCAGCCACTCCCATCATTAGTCTTGTCTCTGCTTTTATGAGCATATTAAGACTCTCTATATAAATGAGATCATATAGTATTTGTTTTTCTCTCTCTGATTTATTTTGCATAGCATACTGCCCTCAGGATTAATCCATGTTGTCACAAATAGCAGGATTTACTTCTTTTTTATGGCTGAATAATGATCCATTTTATATATTAATAAGTATAATAATATTTCATTGTAATATACATAATAAATATAATAAATAATATTGTCTTTATTCAACCATTGATGAACATTTATGTTGTGTCTATTTGAAATAATGCTGCAATGAAAATGGGAGTGCAAAAATTGCTTTAAGATACTCTTTCTATTTCCTTTGGATGTATATCAAGAAGTGGAATTGCTGGATCATGTGTTAGTTGTAATTAGCTAACTACAAATAACTACATTGAGGAATGTATATATTATTTCTCGTAATAGCTATATCTACTTACCTTTATATCAACAGTGCATTAGGGTTGTCTTTTCTCCTCATATTCACCAGTACTTGTCTTTCTGATAATAGCCATTCTAAAAGGTCTGAGGTGGTATATCATGTTGGTTTTGATTTGCATTTCCCTGATGATTAGTGATATTGAGTACCTTTTCTTGCATATTTGTTGGCTATTTATCTGTTTTTTTGGGGAAAAATATCTATTAAGATACTGTTCCCACTGTGCCCATTTTTAAATCAGATAATTTGTTGTTTTTCTTTTAATATTGCATTGTATGAGTTTTTTTTATATTTTTTGGATATTAACTCCTTATCTGATATATGGGTTGCAAATATTTTCTCTCACTCCATAGGCTGCCATCTAATTCCATTGACTAATTCTTTTGTTGTGCAAAAGCATTTCAGTTAAAAGAAGTCCTACTTGTTTATATTGCTTTTGTCACTTGTGCTTTTGGTGTCATATTAAAGAAATCATTACTAAGTCCAATGTTAAGCATTTTCCCCCTGTTTTTCTCTAGGAGTTTTATGGTTTCAGATCTTATATTTAAATCTTTAATTAATTTCAAGTTAATTGTTGTAAGTGATATAAGATAAGAATCCAGTTTTATTCTTTTATGTGTGAATATTCCATTTTCTCAACACCATTTGTTAAAGAGACTATCCTTTCCCCATTAAGTATTCTTGGTTCCCTTGTAAAATATTAGTTGATAATGTATGTGTGGTTTTTTTCTGTGCTCATAATTGTGTTCCATTGGTCTATATGTCTTCTTTAGTGCTAGTGTGATACTATTTTGATTACTGTAGGCTTGTATTATGGTTTGAAATAAGAAAGTGTGATACCTTCAGCTTTGTTCTTCCTTGTCAGGATTTATTTGGCAAAAGCCATGCTAAGAGAAAATTTAATAGCAATAAATGCATACATTTAGAACAAAGAAATTGCAAATAAAAAACTAACTTTATATGTCAAGGATCTAGAAGAGGTAGAACAAACTAAGCCTAATGCTGGCAGGAAAAATTAAATTACAAAGATCAGAATGAAAATAATTTAAATGAAGACCAGAAAACAATTGAAAAGATTAACAAAACTAAGTGCTGTTTATTTTGCAAAGATAAACAAAATTGGCAAACATTTATCTAGGCTAACAAAACAAGAGAGAAGACTGAAATAAATAAAATCAAATATGAAAAAAGAGACACAATAGCTGATATCAAAGAAATACAAAATATTGTGATATTACCATGAACAATTATACACTGATAAATCAGATAACCTAGAAAAAATAGATAAATTCCTAGAAACATAAAACATACTAAACTGAATTATGAAGAAATAGAAAATATGAACAGATCTATAACAACAAGCCCATTACTTTTTGGGGAATGTTCTTTACCACAGTAAAGGCAATTTATAACCATCTCATGGCAACCCTGAAAGCTTGAAAGCTTTTTCTATAGGATCAGGAACAAGACAAGGGTGCCTAATGCTACCACTCCTGTTCATTTGGGGCACAGAATAGAGCACATGCTTAGAACATAACAAGGAAACCATCTAATGTTTTAAAATTATTGTCCTTCATTTGTTCATGATCATCTAATGGTTTCCTATCTAAGAGTAAAACTCAAATGCCTTGTAAGGGCCTATTTGGCCCCACATAATCTACCAAAGACTACCTATCTGACATAATATCCTACCATACTTCTTCTATATTACTTAATGTAACTCATAATCTTTAGGTTTTGGCACACTAACAGTTTTTTGTGGAGACTTTAGTATTTTCTGTATATAAAATCTTGTCAGGAAAGGGAAAAAAGAAAAAATAAACAAATGGGACTACATCAAACTAAAAAGTTTTTTCACAGCAAAAACAAAGATCAACAAAATGAAAAGATAGCTTTACTGAAAAATATAAGATATTTGCCAATGATACATCTGATAAGAGGTTAATATTCAAAATTTATTGAAAAGTCATAGAACTTAATACCAAAAAATACAAACAAACCAATTAAAAAATCGACAGAGGACCCGAATTAAGATTTTTTCAAAGAGGACATACAGATGGTGAATAGACATAGGAAAAGATGCAAAACATCACTAATCATCAGAGCAATGCAAATTAATACCACAACAAGATATAATCTTGCATCTGTCAGAATCAATATCTTGACCAAAAACAAGTGTTGATGAGAATATGGTGAAAAGGGAACGTTTGTGCACTGTTGGTGGGATTGCAAGTTGATGTAGCCACAATGGAATACAACATAGAGATTCCTCAAAAAATTAAATATATAACTAACTTATGACACATCAATTCCATTCCTGAATATTTTTCCAAAGAAATCCAAAACACTAATTTGAAAAAATGTGTTCAGACCTGTGTTTACTGCAGCACTATTAATAATAGCCAAGATATGGAAACAACTGAAATGCCATCAATATAAAATTGGATAAAAAATTGTGGTATATATATACAATGGAGTATTACTCAATCATAAAAATAATAAAATCTTACCATTTGCAACAACATGGATGGACCTAGAAATTATTATGCTAAGTCATAATAACTGAAAAAGACAAAAACCACATGATCTCATTTATATGTAAATCTAAAGAACAGAAGAAAAATGAACAAACAAAACAGCAATAAACTCACAGGTACAGAGAATTAGCTGATGGTTGCTAGTCAGGGGTTTTGAGAAGATGGATGAGAAAAGTGAAGGGATTAGTAAGTACAAATAGATAGTCACAAAATAGTCATAGGAATGTGAAATACAGTCTGGGGAATATAGTTAATAATGTGAAAACTATGTATGGTGTTACATGAGCACAGGACTTATTGTGTGGAGCATGTCATAAATTATATAAATGCCTATCCATGGTGCTGTACACATGAAAATAATATAAAATAATATGGAATGTTATGTATAACTTAAAAATCTATATATAGTCATAAGATGTAAAATACAGCATAGGGAATTTAGCCAATAGTATTCTAACAGTTATGTAAAGTGTCAGATGGTTAGTAGACTTATTGAAGTTATCGCTTTGTGAAGTGTGTAAATGTTTAATCATTTTGTTTTGTACACCTGAAAGTAATAATAGTAAATCGTATCCTAGCCAGAGAAAAAAAAAATAAATAAAAGGGAAACCTTCAAGATGGCGAAGTGAGATGAAACCTCTCCTGGAAAATACAATTGAACAACTGGAAACTAACATGGGAAACCTTGAATGGCACAGTCTCAGCTGAGAGAACCACACATCACAAGAAAACTTCTGAAGGTCAGAGTAAGGGGTGGGAAGTGAACAGGAGAGGATGTAGGGAACAGAACAGAGTGGAGATGCAGCTTTGGAATGCGAACTGCGACCCAACTAGGAGTGGACAAAGAAAACTAGGGCAGAACCAGAGGACACTGGTCAAGGAGCAAGACAATCCTGGGTGGGTCAGGGGCCAAGTGTCGACAAGAGCAAAGGCGACAGCAGCTGAAACCCTGTGAGACCACAGGCAAGTTGGACCAAGCAGCAGCATTTCAGAGCTTCAGCTGGAGCGCCTTTTCCTGGGTGGGTTACAGGCTGAAAAAAGCATCTGAACTGCACCAGGTCTGAATAGGTCCCTTGGTTGTGGCATCTTGCCACTACAACAGGTTGGCTCTGGGAAAGTTTGAATCTGAGAACTGGCTGCCACAGAAATGCTGAAATGCTAAAACATGATCCTGGATGAAATGTGGGCTCAAGAGAAAGGAAAAAGGCTGAGTACATGGCAAGGACTTGGCCCCTGACCAACATGATCACAACCTGGTCTTGGCTTGCCCTGCATGCCCCCGCCACTCACAAAACCTCAGTTTCCCTAATGAACAGATTAGTGTTGCTGTGGAATCAGCAACCAGGGGAACTACCACAGGAAACAAGGCAACCAAGCTGCCCCCAAACTCAGGCAGAACCAGAGACACTGAGCCTGGTGGCTTCCACTAACTCTCTCCCAAAGCTTACCTGGCCAGTGCCACCTAGTGTCTGCACTACAGTCAGCTGAAAACCAGCCATGGAGCTCAGGAAAACTCCAAAACACAGGCAAAGCAGCTTTTTTCTGCACTGATCTCAGAGGCATAGAACACCACTGCCCACTACATTTTCCAAAAAGGGAGGCACATTGAAACTAAGGTGATGTGATGAAAAGAAGAAAATTCTACTTGGCAGAAAAGCTCCCAGAGAGAGGAGTTTGAATAATCAAGAGAAAAATATTGGAAAACACTACAATGATACCAACTGGGAAGAGAGAGAAAGAGAGAGAGAGAGAGAGAGAGAGAGAGAGAGAGAGAGAGAGAAGAAAGGAAGAAAGGAAGAAAGGAAGAAAGGAAGAAAGGAAGAAAGGAAGAAAGGAAGAAAGGAAGAAAGGAAGGAAGGAAGGAAGGAAGGAAGGAAGAATCGCTCTATATCTGCTACAGAAAAAAAGTCCTCATGCCCAGAAAAAGAAACACATCAAATACAATAACTACCTTATGATTCAAAGCCACTTAGAGTGTAAATGAAAAATCTCCAGAATAGGAACTTACAGATCTGGAAAGATATGATCTAAGTGACACAGAATACAAGGCTGCAGCTCTTAAAACACTCAGAGAACTAAAACGATGTTGGCAGAGTATCTATACCACAATAAATGATCTCAGAAAGGAAATCAGTGAACAAAAGGAACATTTAAATAAAGAAATTGAAAATATAAAAAAAAAAAGAATGAAATAGGAATTCTGGAGATAAGCAATGCAATAAAAGAACAGAGAAATGAATTACTTACCATAGGGAATAGGGGTAATAGATGGAGAAAAGAATTAGTGATATTGAAGATTGGAGCATAGAAACAATAGAGGAAAAAAAGATAGGGACTTCAGAGTCAAAAGAACTGAAAGAAACCTACAAGAACTATCAGACTCCATTAGAAAGAACAATATTAGAATAATAGGAATAATAGACGGGGCTGAACAAAATTCTACAGAGATCTTACTCAAACAAATAGTAGATGAAAATGATCGAAACCTAAGAAAAGATTTGGAACCCAAAACTCAAGAAGAAAATAGGTCCCCTCATTACCTGGACCCCAGCAGATCCTTTCCAAGGCACATTATATTGAAGATGTCAAAAATCAAAGAAAAAGAGACAACTCTCAAGGCAGCATGGCAGGGGGAATTAACCCTTATTTTTTTTTCTTTTTTTTTTAATTCATTTTTATTGTTAGACTTATTGGGGTGACATCTGTTAGCAAGGATTACATAGGTTTCAGGCATACAATTCTACAGTGCATTGTCAACTTGATGTATAATAAGTTATTTTTATTTTTTTTCTCCTCCCACCATTTATTTTCCTCTTTCTAAACACTTTTTTTTTTTTTTTTTTTGCTGGTGGTGGTTCCCTGGCTGGGAATCGAACCCAGAGCTCTGGTGTTGAAAGCACCAAAGCCTAACCACTACACTACCAGGGAACCCCCGGGTATTAACCTTAAAAGGAAGCCCATCAAGATATCATCAGACTTCTCAGTAGAAATTCTACAAGCCAGAAGAAAGTGAAATTAAATATTCAAAATGGTAAAACAAATAACTTTCAGCCAAGAATAAATTATCCAACAATATTCTCCTTTTAATATGACATAGGAATTAAGAATTTTCAGACATGTAGAAGCTGGGGGAATTCTCTAGCACTAGGCTGACATTTCATGAAATACTGAAAGAGTCTATTAAATCTCCAAGAAAAAATGGGGAAGAGTTGGGGCAACAAAAAAAAATTACTTTTTTCAAAAAAGAAAGGAAGTTACTGCTACAGAAATTCCTCATGTATCAATTATTACCCTAAATGTAAATGGACTGAACTCATCAATAAATACACACAGAGTGGCTGACTAGATTAAAAACAAAACCAATACATATGCTCTTGCCAAGAGACACACCTCAGCCATAAAAACAAACACAGACTCAGAATGACGTGTAAAACAATACTCCAAGCAAATAGCATCCAGAGAAACATAGGAGATGCCATATTGATATCTGATGAAAGAGACTTCAGGATAAAAACTGACAAGAGACAAAAATAAAATTTTCATAGTGATAAAAGAAACAATACAACAACAAGAAGACATGAAACTCATTAATATATATGACCCAATCAGGAAGCACCAAAATTCACAAAGCGACTACTAACAGATTTGAAGAGAGAAAATGACAAAAACACAATTATACTAGGGGAATTAAACATCCCCTTAACAGCCATGAATCAATCATCCAAACAGAAAATAAATAAGAAAATATTAGCTTTAAATTATACATTACAGCAATTGGATATAATTGACATGTACAGGACACTTCATTGGATAACAATAGACCATACCTTTTTTTTTTCTAGTGGACATGGAACATTCTCAAGGATAGACCATACGCTTGGATGCAAAACTAACATCAGCAAATTCAAGAAGGTTGAAATCATGCCAATGGTATTCTCAGACCACAAATCTCTGAAATTAAAAATCAACTGCAAACAGATAGCAGAAAAAATCACATATATATGGAGATTAAAAACATCTTATTAAAAAATGATAGAATCAAAGAACAAATAAGAGATTAAAAATACATAGAAACTAATGACAATGAAAATACAACGTATTAAAATGATTGGGATACAGAAAAAGCAGTACTGAAAGAAAAATTTATAGCATTACATGCCTATTTTAAGGAAAAAAATCACAAGTAAACATCATAACATGCCATCTTAAAGAACTAGAAAAGGTAGAACAGAAAAAAACCCAAAGTTAACAAAAGAAAAGAAATAATAAAAAAGCACAGCTAAATGAAATTAAGAAGAAAAAAAATAAAAAATTAATGCAACAAAGAGGTGGTTCTGTGAAAAAAATCAATAAATTGTGCAAACCCCTGTCTAGGCTAATCAAAGAATGAAAAGAAAAGACTAAAACAAAACAAAAAACAAAATTAGAAATGAAAAAAAAGTAAATTATGACTGATATAAGGAAAATACAAAGAATCATAACAAAATATTATGAATGGCTTTATGCCACCAAATTTAACAATCTAGAATAAATGGACAAGTTTCTATAAACATACAATCTACATAGACAAGACCAAGAAAAACTGAATAATCTAAATAGACCTATCAATAGTAAAGAAAGTTAAACAATCATTTGAAACTTCTCACAGGCAATAGCCCAGGATCATATCGTCTCCGAAACAAGTTTTAACAGGGATTTAAAGAAGAATTAATACCTATCTTCCTCAGACTCTTCCAAACAATTCAACATAATGCAATACACCCCATCTCATTCTATAAGGCCAACATTACCCTAATACTAAAGCCTGGTAAGGACAACACACAAAAAAAGAAAAATATAGACCAACATTTCTGATGAACACAGATGCAAAAATCCTAAATAAAATATTAGCAAATAGAATACAAAAGTGTACCAAAAAGATTATACACAACAACCAAGTGGGATTCACCCCAGGAGCACAAGGATATTTCAACATACAAAAATCAATCAATGTGATACACTACCTAAACAAAATACAACATAAAAATGATACGGTCATATCAATTGATACAGAAAAAGCATTTGACAAGATACAACATCCATTCATGATCAAACACTGAATAAAATGGGTATAGAGCAAAAGTACCTCAACATAATGAAGGCTACATATGACTAACCCTTAGCTAATATCATACTGAATGGGGAAAAGTTGAAGCCCAGTCCCCTAAAATCAGGAATAAGACGGGCATGCCCCTTGTCACCACTGCTACTCAATATATTACTGGAAGCTCTAGCCAGAGCAATCAGGTAAGAGAAAGGATTAAAAGGTATCCAAATTAGGAGAGAAGAAGTCAGATGGCCACTATTTGTAGATGACATAATTCTTTATATAGAAAATTCCAAAGACTCCACCAGAAAACTATTAGAAACAACAAACAAATACATTAAGTTACAGGATGCAAAATCAATGTACCAAAATCAGTTACATTACATATACAAACAACAAATCATCAGCCAAAGTAATGAGAGAATTAATCCTTTTGTGATTGCAACAAAAAGAAAAAAATACCTGGGAATTGACCTAACAAAGAACATGATGGATTTATACACATAAAACTATAAAATACTTTGGAAAGAAATTGAAGAGGACACAAAGAAATGGAAAGATATCTCATGTTCATGGATCAGAAAACTTAATATTGTTAAAATAGCCATATTACTCATAGTGATATACAGATTTAATGTAATTCCCTTGAAAATCTCACAAACATATTCTCATGAAATAGATTAAAAATTCTTCAGATTTATGTGGAGCCACAAAAGACCTTAAATAGCCAAAGCAATACTACATAAAAAGAATGAGGCTGGAGGTATCACAGTCCCCAATTTCAATTTATACTACAAAGCATCAATAATCAAAACAGCTTGGTATTTGCAGAAAAACAGATATGCAGACCAATGGAACAAAATTGAAACCCCAGAAATAAATCCACAAATATATGGAGAACTAATTTTTTATAAAGGCATGAATATTATATAGTGGGGAGAAAGCAGCTTCTTCAGTAGATCATGCTAAGAAAATTGGAAAACCATATGCAAAAGAATGAATCTTGAGCTGTGAACTATGACCATATACTAAAATTAATTCAAAATGAGTTAAAGACCTCCTCATAAGACTTGAAACAATAAACTACATAGAAGAAAACATTGGTACAAAACTTACAGACCTTGGGTTCAAGGAGGATTTTATGAACCTGACCTCAAATGCAAGAGAAGTTAAAGCAAAAGTAAATGAATGAGACTATATCAAACTAAAAAGTTCCTGCACAACAAAGAAACAATCAGCAATGCAAAGTGGTAGCCAACCAAATGGGAGAAAATATTTGCAAACCACACATTTGACAAGGAACTGATATCTAAACTATATAAAGAACTCGTTCAACTAAAATAAATAAAATGAAAAATCCAATTAAAAAGTGGGCAGAGGACCTGAACAGGCACTTCTCCCATGAAGACATACAAGTGGCCAACAGACATATTAAAAAATAGTCAACTTTATTAGTTATTAGGGAAATGTAAATCAAAACCACAATGTAATACCACCTCACACATGTTAGAATGGCAATTACCAACAAAACAAGGAATAACAAGTGCTGAAAGTCTTTGGAGTTAAAGGAACACTCATACACTGCTGGTGGGAATGCAAATTAGTACAGCTGCTATGGAGGATAGTGTGGAGGTTCCTCAGAATATTGGGAATGGTTTTCCTATAGGACCCAGCAACCAACCTCCTCAGTATCTACCAAAAAAATTGAAAACCTTAGGCTGCAAAGACTTATGTACTCCAGCATTCATTGCAGTACTGTTCACAGTGGCTAAGTCATTTGAACAACCAGAGTGGCCTTCAATAGATGATTGGATAAAAAAGCCATGGTACATATACACAATGGAATGTCACTTAGTTGTAGGAAAAGATGAAATACTGCCATTTGTGACAAAATAAATGGAACTTGAGATCATCATGCTAAGCGAAATAAGCCAGACAGAAAAAAAAATAAGAACAGTATGACTTCACTCATATGTGGAATATAAATCCGAAAGCAACAAAGAAACTAAAATTCATGGACACAGTCAATAGTTCAATGGTACCTGAGTGCAAGAGGGTTGGAGGTGGTATAGGAAGGAGGGGGAGTCAAATATATGGTGGTGGAAAGAGAACTGACTCTGGGTGGTAAACACATAATGCAACACATAAATGATGCACTGTAGAATTTTACACCTGGAACCTATGTAATTTTTTGTTAACCAATGTGATCCCAATAAATTTAACAATAAAAAGAAGAAATGAAAGGCATCCAAATCAGATAAGAAAAAATAAAGTCACATAAGAAAGATGAAATGATCCATAATACATAGACCTTCAAAAATTAATAATGGAAAGAAAAAAAACCCCTGAAAACAGCCAAAAAAGGAAATGAATATAGATATGAACAGGAAATACAGATTTAATATAAGTACTAAGAATATTTTAACAATGTGTTCCACCTTCCTTGTAAAGGTCTATTTATTGGGAAGGGGCAAGTAAAACTTAAATACTCATCTAAAATCTTAAATAATATGAACTTACTTAGTTAAACAATGCAGATCTCTATATACTCATAAGGAAATAAATTCATGCTACATTGTTAGCTAAAAAAATGTGGTAGACCAATATGTAAATTATGAATTTATCTTAGTAAGTCTTAAGTACATATTTTTGTATATCATTTTATATTTCTCTGAATTTTTTTTTATGAGTGTGTGACATAGCAGGGCTTCTTTTATGGATTTAATTTAGAATTGCATTACCTTTCGGGTCTTTGTTGATCAGCCCTTGAAACTATCAATTTTCTAGAAATAGTAATTATCAATTGATTTTTTTAAGAAATATACCCCATGTACTTTGTAGAGAAGTTGTAGAAGCTTATAATCAAAACATTTAAAACAACTAAATATTTTTTAATAAAAGGAGTAAAATAGAAAAGACAGAACGATACAGAGGAAGAGATGCAAAATTGCTCTTATTTTTACATTTGATTATTCAGTTTATCTCTAAGCTTCCTGAAATCCAAGGGAGAATAGGAAATACATTTAAAAAATAGGTACAAAATTTTCTGGAGAGTTTGTGTATCCGGAAGAATTGAGACCATCTATTGCAATAGCAGAAGGAAAAATACTTTACACAATGCAAAATACCATATAAATGTAAGGGATTGATCTGACTTAATATGATAATTATTAACTCTTCTTTCTTTGGGAAACTACAAGACAGGTCTTCCTTTGTCTATGAAGTACCACTTATGAACTTAATACAATGGAGAAAATCTGTCTACAGTCCCTTGGGCTCATTCTTTAAGCTACCAACCATACTGTCTTTGCATAAGTGCTCTTTAAATCAGTACCTATATGTCTAATTATACCAGGGACAAATTTGTACATTAAATAAAAAGTTCTTGAGAAAGACATCAGTGATTTGCATAACCATTTAAATGAATCTAATTTATAGATGAAGTTTGTCCAGATTAAAATTCAGCGATTATGCTCAAATCATTGTTCTTCACACTTAAAATTCTTACACCATATATTAATAGTTAATTACCATGTACCTGTGACTTCCTTTGTGCTTGTTATTCTTAAATATGTTGGAATCACTTAAGGCTGTGGATTATGAAATTCAATTAGTAGAGGCAAGCCAATTAGATTTTCACTTGATTATTAGTTATTTTCTTCTTTCAACACAAGGCTTTTAACAGGTGTTCTACAGTTATGGAAGAATCATCTTATACAATGATTAAAGCAATGAAGAGCTTAAACTGTGTAAAAAGTCATTTGAAAACTTCACCTCAATTGAATAGTTTCTGGAGAAAAGTGGGCAGTTTAAATTACTTTCTCTTTCATTAACCTACTCTGCAGGACCTTGAGAAAGGACATTAATAATTCTGTGACTCAGTTTCTCCTGTGAAAATTTGAGACAATATGGTTGTGATAATTAAAAGTTGTGAGAATTAAATGAGGCAATACTTATGATGTCTGTAAGATGGTATCTGGCCACTAGTATTCAATAAATGTTAACTAGTAGTGATAGTAGCATCACATAGTTCAAAACACTTTATGTTTTATTCCAGAAACCTTCTCTCTTTCAGGCCAGGTGGCTAGAATATGCTATTTAATATGTTTTGTGTCAGAACAGTCTCTCCAAAATAATATCACCAAGGGAACTAATACCTGGAATTGCTTTGCATTATCCTACTGAAGAAAGAGAAAGGAAAAGAGGGGAGGGAAGGAGCAAAGAGAAGAGGAGAAGAGAAGGGATGGGAGGGGAGAAGAAGCCAGAGGAAGGTAAGAAGGAAGGAAAGAGAAAGAGAGGAGTCGGAGATGTTTCTTAGAAATAGCCAGAGATGAACCAAAAATCATTCAGTCCACAGGACAGGCATAGGAGTTAAAATGGGAGACAAAGGCAAAGGTTAAAATCCAGGTAGAGGTAGATTTTTGATATTGCCCTATTACCTCAGTGTTCAGCTCTCCTCCATTATTACTTGGTACACTCAGGGCCTAAATGAGTTAGGTTGGCTTAAAGTATAGTGACAGGTTTATTTCTTCTGATTGATGTTTTTCACATGTCTGTTTAATGGAAAAACAAAATGGTAACCCAGAGTGTGAGGAAATTTAAGGCAAAGGATGTTTATTTATGGATCAGGAAATCTTAGCACACTTTTAGAAAAAAGAAAAGCAGCCAGTGGCCAAAAACTGCAAATGCCAGAAAAAATAATGGGATTACTATTTAATTTTCACAAGAGGAAGGAATGAAGATACTCCCAGTTACAGATGTAAACATTAGTCTTACAATGGAGAAGGAACTGCTCTTGCTTTGAGATGGTCAGGAAGTATAATAAAGATGAGTGAACATATACAGAGTTTGTGAATTTAAGTGAGAAGATGGAAGAGTTTACTTTGGATAGCTTCCATCTAAGTAAAGTAAGCAGCAGTGTCAGCTCCTTTTTAGTAAGCTGGCAGGAGGTGGAGAAATTTGGAACAACAGCTGTGGGAATGTGATCTGAGATAAGAAAAAGGATGAGGGATTGCTGAGCATCAGGAAAGACTTGGTTAAAATTAAATCACAAGTCTAGTGTAAACGCAGTCCAGATTCCCTTGCAATGGAATTAATGTATTTCTCCAACCCAATATTTTTGCAGTGGTTTGCACTTATTTGCAGTTTTTCATTTGGCTCATACAGAAAAAGCTGAGTAAATCACTATAGGAGTTCAAATTCCAAGGAGAGAATAAAAAAAAAATTGAGATTAAAAAGTGAGAATACATAGTGGGGAAAATTTAAGCGTACAAATTAAGAGATATAGAGAATCTTAATGACTTTTTTTGGCTTTCACTGATTATTTCATATTTAACTACTTTGGAAAGTTAATTAGAACACTTAAAAGATAGAATTCTAAAAGGAATTAACTTCTCAGATAGTTTATGAGCTGAGGCATAACTTTTTCCTTTAAAAAGCTGAATGACTGAGATTGGCCATCTGGTTAAACTTATTTTTTTTATCAATTAAAATAAGAGTTAGTAAGTAGAATTATTGGGCCAGTTTTAACAACAAACAGAAAATGGTATACAATGAATAATACCTGTGAACAGAATTTGAGTAGTGGGATTATTTAAAACTTAAATAAATACTTTGGAAATAAATCAAGCAAATTTTCGTGGACTCTTTTAACATCACATGCAAGACAAAAGGTTTCATTGATTTTGTGACCAGTTCTTATCTAGTGGCTGTGGGGACTGCAAAGGTATTATAAGAGACAGACCCTGATGTTTAGACTTCAGAGTATAATTGGGAAGACAAAACCAGTATACATGAAACAAATCACAACCAACTGTTATGTGACCTATGTTATTAACAGTAAAAGCACTAGATCAAGCTTGTCCAACCTGTGGCCCTCGGGCCACGTGTGGTCCAGTACAGTTTTGAATGTAGCCCAAGACAAATTCTTAAACTTTCTTAAAACAAGAAAATTATTCACAGATCTTTTTTAGCTTATCAGCTATTGTTAGTGTTAGTGCATTTAATGTGTGGCCCAAGACAATTCTTCTTCCAATGTGTCTTAGGAAAGCAAAAAGTTTGGACACCCCTACACTAGATATTAAAAGAATGCCTTAAAAATTAACAATACTTAAGAGCTAACAAACCTCTTTTATATAATTACCTCATTTCTTCTTTACACCAATCCTTAGAAGTAGTAATCCAGTTACCATTGATGAGTGATATACTATCTCACATCTTAGTGTTATAAAACAACTCTATTACTATGCTTAACAATTCTTTAGATAGGGTTTGGCTGGGCATTCCTCATTTCTCATGTTGTCTCCTATGCAGTTGCTATCACATGTTGTCTGGGACTTTAGTGGTAATAAAGTTCTATTAAGTTGGATGTCCAAGATAACTCAGTCATATGGTTGGCAGTTTGATGTAGTTGACTATTGGATGGGATTGCAGCTGGGGGGTTTCTATTAGGCAAACTACACACCATGTCTCCATGTGGCTTGTACTTCTTTGCAGAATTGTGTTCTGAGGTTAGTTAAAACTCTAACATGGCAGCTCAGTGCTCAAGTTCAAGTAAATCAACAGAAAAGGGGGAAGCTCTGTGACCTTTTATTACTTAGCTTTGGATATCACTTAACATGCCTTCTGATGTACTCTATTGAAGCAGTCACAAGCATTTTCAGATTCAAAAGGAGGGGATAGACCCTCTATTAATGAGAACAGTGTCAAAGGATATGTACCTTTATTTTTAAATAGCCACAGGTAGTTATTATTACCTCTCCACACAGATGAGGAAACTGATGCTCAAAAGATTAAATAATTTGCCTAGTATAATGCAGTAGTAAATGGTAAATCTCAGACTTGAAGCCAGGTCCTTTGATACTAAGTTCAAGACCCTTGTCATTATACTATTCTTTATTTTAAGAAGTCAATGTTAGCAATAGCAATTAAAAAGCAAAAAAACAAAAACAACAACAAAAAAAACTCTTCCTGGGAGAGATGAGATTTTGAACATGACTTTAATAGATTAAAGATAATTCAACTACAAAACACTTAATATAAGTTATCACATTCCCTGCAACTCTATTATTTCTACTGTATTTAGATTTTGAATGCAGAAACTAGGGTGTCTTACCTATTTTCTCTCTTTATTTCCCACATCATGTCAACACCAAATCTTCCTAATTTCAACATCTTAATAGTTATAAAGTGTTTCCTTGACTTTCCATCTTTTCCCTAGTGTAGAGCCTATAATAGCTTTAATCTAGACCAACAGTTGGCAAACCATGACCCATGGCCAAATCTTGCCTACCACCTGGATTTCTGTGTCCAGCAAGCTAAGGATAGTTTTTAAATTTTCAGATAATAAAAAAAATTTTTTAAAGTAATTTTTAATACATGAAAATTATATAAAATTCAAATTTCAGTGCCCATAAATAAGGTTTTATTGAGACATTGTCATGTCCATTCACTTACATATTGGCTATGGCTGCTTTCCAACTACAAGGGCACAATTGAATAGTTGCAAAGGAAACTGTATAACCTGAAATGCCTAAAATATTTATTAGCTGGCCCTTTACAGACATAATTTGTCCTTCCCTGTTCTAAACTACTGTAAGATTATCCTAACTGTTTTTCCCTAACTGTGATCTTTTCTGCACCAATTTCCACACTATAGTCATAGTAATCTATATATAATAAAGTCACTCCCATGCATTGAAGACTTCAGTTCCTTGATATTGGCACCCCCCAAAAAAAGAATGAACTATGACAGCTTTAGAATAGCATGCAATGTCTTCCTTGATATGATGCCTGCTTACTTTTTCAGACTTATTTTTAGCTACATTTTTTCTTGAAATTTATTTAGTATTAATGAACTGACTGTCATTTCCTGCATTTTTGATGAAGTTTCATGACTTTATTCATGGGATTTCTTCATCCTGGAATACCTTTGCCTACTTTCTTCGAGTTAATTCCTATTAGTCATTTAAGACACAGTTCAAGTCTTATTTCTTTGGGTAAGGCATTCTGAAACTAAAAGGGTTGCCCAGAAAAAATTCAGCCATAAATGCCTCTATATTTCAAATTACATAGATGGATACTTTCCCGACAGCCCTTGTACACCCTTATCCCATGCACATGCAAGTAGTCATTCCATTTGAGAAGCTGGTGTTGTAAATGTATTAAGCAATCCAAGACCTGAACAAAATGATGAATGTTTTCATGAACAGTATTAGGTGAAAGCACAGGAAATTTTGAAAGAATAAATGGTAGGTCTTGTTAAGATGGACATAAGGAATAAAAGACAGAGAGAAGAGGGAAGATACACCCAAATTATGTAGCCTGGGAAACTAGAATAACAATTACAACAAAGGAGCCTTCTGTCAATCAGCCATAGCATTATGCCCCAAATAATAGGATTTTCCATATTGGCTGAATTATTTTGATGAGTAAATGGCTAGAAAAGGAGAGCAAAGCTATTTTTTAAGGAAAATATGAATTTCATTTTGGACACATTGAGTGTGAGAATGTTATATCCAAGCAGATATGTTTTGCTGGTATTTAAAATCATAAGTCCAAATCATGAATAAGAAGCTAAGAATACTAGCTCTGTGAGGTAAAGAACTATACTTGTCTTATCTGAAGGTGTTATTTTCAGTGCTTATCATAGAGAGCAGTACATACTAAGTAAATGGGTCTCAACCCCAGCAGGGAATGACAAATACCTATGGACATTTTTTTCTCTCTCTTTTTTTGTTTTAATACAATTATCTAAGTTCCACAACAGACTTTTTGAGTTACAATTTTCAGTAGTGGGGCTCAGCAATATCAAGTTCTTAAAGATTGTACAGGTAATTGTGATGCACAAAATTAAGAATCATTGTAGTAGCTGCTCAGTAAATATTTGTTAAATAAATGAATTATTACATTCATTCACTCTTTTTGACTCTGGAATGGTATAAGAAGGAAAGGTTTCTTTCTGATGTAAGTATAATATGAAAGAGTGAGTCTAGATGAAAAGAATGACAAAGGCTGTAAAAAAGAGGATGAATTACCAGCCAAAATGAGTGAAAGAGAATGGAGAAGTTTTTAGTAGCATCCTCTTTTCCTCATATTTTATTTTTAAAGAAAAGATAATAAAATCAAAGTTGAGAATATAGTCCTTTTTTTGGACACATTACAATTCAGGCTTTAGAGTAACAATGGAGCATTATAATGTCATCATCATTACTGTAGATGCCCATTTAATGCTCACCTTCTGTTCACGGGCCAAATATAGCATGTTATTATGTATATGGTAGAATAATCATCTGCTACTTAGTATGGGTAATCTATTCCTGAAAATCAGTCATTCAACATAAAACCCTAACTGGAAGTCTATTTTCTAATAATTTTTTCTGAACATACATTATTTTAAATCCTGAATTACTTAAAAATAAATACAAGTATCTTGACATTACATTCATAAATATGTCATTGTATCAGTCTGAAAATTATATTATGGTGTTGACAAACACTATAACACCTAAAACTAATAATTTTCTATTATCATCTACTAATCCTTGTCTTCAAATTTACCAGTTTTTGCAAAGAAAAAGTTCTTTATAGCTAGTATGCTATTCAAGACCACATATTTTATCTGTATTCTATGCTTTTAAATTCATTTTAATGCTAGCGCAATCCTTTTTTTTTTGTATCAATCCCTTTTTAATGACACTAAATTAGCTGAATGAATCAATCTCCCTTAGTACTTGCCAACTCCTGAATAGTTTGATTGTTTCTTTGAGGTGTTAATTTTTTTTTCTGTTATGTTTAACAACTTTGGTTTGGAAAAACTGACATTTATTAAAAGGGAAATATATAAAGTGAACAATTTAATGAGTTTTGACATAAATATACATAAATAAAACTATCAACACAATCAAGATAATGAAGATATCCATCACCCCTCAATTATTTCTCATATTCTTTTGTTATCCTTTCTTACCCATCTCTGATCCTGGTTCCCAGGCAATCACTGACCTGTTTTATGTCACCATCAATTAGTTTTTGTGCTCTAGAATTTTACATAAATAGCATAATGTATTACATACTTTTTAAAAATATAGTTTCTGTCATTCAGTTAATGATTCAGAGGTTCATTCATGTCATTGTGTATAACAAAAGTGTATTGCTTTTCATTGATGAGTAGTATACTAATGCATAGATATATGACAATGTTTATTTATTGACTTATTGACATATTAATATTAGGTTGTTTCCAATTTCTTACTGTTACAGATGAAGCTATTAGGAACAGTCCTCAACAAGTTTTTTGTGGACATAGGTTGTTGTTCTTGGGTACATAACTAGAAGAGAAATTTATGAGTCACATGCTAGTGGTATCTTTAACTTTTTAAAAAACTACTAAGCTATTTTTGTGAAGTGGCTCTACCACTTTTTATTGTCACCAGTAATGTATGAGATTTTTCCTTACTTCACATTCTCACCAACACCAACACTTGATATTATCAGCATTTTTTCAGTTTTTCACATTCTATTGTGAGTGTAGGAATATCTCATTGTGTTTTATTTTACATGATCCTAATGACAAATGATGTTGAATGTCTTTCCAGTTGGTTATTTAATATCTGTACATTTTCTTTACTGGTGTATCTGTTCTAATGTTTTGCCCATTTTAATCAATTTTTTGGAATTCTAATCACTATTTATACAATAAGCTATAAGTGTTTTATTGGCAATTTTTTGCAGACATTTCTTCCCATTTGGAGCTTCACCTTTTAATTTTCATTACAATGTCTTTTGAAAATGAAGTATATTTTATGTTAATATATTCCTAATATATCAAATTTTTTTTGCTTTTATAAAAGTTTGTGTTTTGTACTGTACTTAAGAAATCTTTGGCAAATAGAAATTTAATAAGTGACATTTTATTGTGTCATCTCTTACATATAGATATATGAATTATTTTGAGTTATTTTAGTATATGGTGTGAATTAAGGGCTGAGATTCATCTGTTTTTCATATGGCGATCAAATTGTCCCAGCAATATTTTAAGAAAATATTAACCTTTCTTTACTCAATTATTTTGGCACCATTGTTGAAAATTAATTCACCACATATGTGTGAGTCTACTTCTGTACTCTATTTTGTTCCATTGATCTACAAGTAAATATTTATGCCAATACTACATTGCCTTCATTATCGTAACTTTTATAATAAATATTGTAAGCAGGTAATGTGAGCTCTTAATTTTATTTTCTTTTCAAAGTTATTTTGGCTATTCTAGGTCTTATGAATTTCAATACAAATTGCAGAATCAACTACCCAATTAAAACAAAAGGATCCTTGTATTTTCGATTTTCATTGGAATTATGTTAAATTTGTTTGTCAATTTTGGGAAAACTGACTAGCTATTGTCACTGAGTCTTTCAATTAGTGAACATTGCCTATGTCTCCATGTATTTAGGTCTTATTTAATTTATTTAATAAATGTAGTTTTCAATGTAAAGTTAGGTCTTGCATATCTTCTGTCAAATTCATCCCTGAGTATTTAATATTTTTGTGCCACAGTTAATAGTCTACTTTTTAAATATCAATTTCTGATTGTTCATTTTTTTAAATTCATTTTCATTGTTGTACTTATTGGAGTCACATCTGTTAGCAAGGATTCCATAGGTTTCAGGCATACAATTCTACAGTGCATTGTCAACTTGATGTATAATAAGTTCACCACCTAATGTGACTGCTCTTTCCATCACCTTATATTTAGCTTCCCCCGCTCCTCTCCCTGATTGTTCATTCTTATACATAGAAATGCAATTGATTTTTGTGTATTGACAATTCATTCTGCATCCTTGTAAAACTTACTTATTTTCTTAGTAGTCTGCTTTGCTTATTTGTTAGGATTTACTATAAAGATGATCATGTAATCTGAAAATAAAGAGTTTTACTTCTTCCTTTCCAGTAATTATCCCTTTTATTTCTATTTATGGCCTTATTTTACAGTCAGAACTTTAAAACAATATTTACTAGAACCGATTAGAATAGATATTCATGATTTTGGATTTTTAAAATCTGATCTTACAGTTAAGTGCATTAGTCAGGTATTGCCAGAGAAACAGAATCACAAGTTGTGTGTGTGTGTGTGTGTGTGTCTAGAAAAAGATAGTTCTTTCTATATATGGATATACACATTGATATAGACATCTGCTTCCATATGCATATTTATTTATATATCTATGTATAGAGATGATAGAGATAGAGATAGAGATAGATAAGGGCTTATTTTAAGGAATTGTCTCATGCAATTGTAGGGCCAGTCAAGTCCAAAATCTGCAGGGCAGGCCAGCAGGTCAAAAATTTTAGCAGGAGTTGTTTCATCTTGAGTTTGAATGCAAGAGGTAGACATAATTCTTCTTTCTTGGAGGACCTTAGTCTTTTTCATCTTGAAATTTTCAACTAACTGGATGAGGCTCTCCACATTATGGAAGATAATCTACTCTTCTCAAGCCCACTAATTTAAATGTTAATTATATCTGAAAAAACATACCTGCACAGTGTCATTGCCAAGGTTTCCAGACAGGGTAGTTTTCGGCGGTGGTACACCCAATTGAAAAAACACACGCGGAGCCGACATGGGGGACCATAAGCACACCAGCAAGCAAGCTACTTTATTGCGCACCTGGGACTATATATATGTATTCAAACAAAAGTGGCATCGTGCCGCATCTGCCCAGTAGCAATTGTTTAGGTTTTCATGGTCACATAAGGTGGTACATGCGCAGTAACTGTCAGCCCCAGGAATTCCTCAGCCCCAGACAGGGACTGATTATACCAAGGTCAAGCCTGGGCAGCGGGCCTGGCTTTAACCCTTTAGAGTGGGCTTAGCTTTAACCCTCTGGGGACAGACACTCCACCCCTACAGGGCCGCTGCATGGGACTTTGTCCATAATGCATGTCCTTGAGCCCACAACCCACAGCAGCAATATAGGGAACAGCAAAAGACTACCAGACTGCTAGCAATAATTGCTAGGATCATTAGGATCCACCGCCAGGTGGATCCCAAGGAATTCCACCAAGAGGTTAATGGGTCTGTTGTGGAGGAGGCAATGGCTTGTACCTCTGTGTACATCTCAGCCAGGGCTGTCTGAATGTGCTCAGTGTGATCTGGGATATATACACAACATTCCACATGTAAAATAGCACATGTGCCACCTTGGGAGGCTGTCAATAGATCTAAGGCCATCCGATTTTGCAGTACAACTTTACGCATTTGGGCTGTTTCATCCAATAACAGGCTTAAGGCCTGTTTAGTAGCATTTAGGTCTTGAGCTGTGTGCACTGCTAAAGCTTCCACTTGTAATTCTACATCTATGACAGCAGCTCCGGGCCGGGCCAGAGCAAAAGGGTAGAACCACCAGGCGGCTCTACGTTGGCGATGCCAATGGTGATACACAGCATCCCAATTAGTAGGCAATTGAGGGAGGGTCGCCAGTACTCGACCAGCAATGTAAGGGTGACCCCATGTACATCGGCCAGTCCAATTTGCAGGCAAATAAGGCCATCCATAGTGTCCACAAACCCAGAGGAATCCAGCTGGAAGGATATCTGTGGGATGAATGCCAGCATATCTGGCCCCATTCCACCAAGTGCGAGAGGTCAGCACATGGGTAACATGTTGACACAAGTGTGGGGGCACCCAACCAGCGATACGGTTAGCAGCTGAGCGGTGTTGTTCTATACAAAATGGGACTTGTTCCCGTAGTTCCACGTGTTCCCCCACCACCCAACCCCACCCATTAGTCATCGCATAACCAAACAGAGGGGGTTGGTTATTATGGTCCCTGCGCAGCAAGTAGTCCACTGCCCGGCGCCATTGGTCCCATTCAGCGGTGCTGCTCCATGTACATAACCGTGTCCAGTTGTGTAGGGAAGCCGGGTGGATCCGCCACGGAAGGCCCTAAGCTGCCTCCACTGGTATTTCCATGCAGATCCAGCAGTGGGAAACATTGTGTACCTGAGCAAACGTATGTGCCCAGGACAGGACACTATTGCCTGCCGTTAGCCTGGGCGGTAGGACAAAGTAGACATTGACACCATTAAAGGAAGATCTTTACCCTCAGGTAAAATACAGGTCATGTGTCCATCTTGTGACAACATTGTGGCCGGTGAGGGCCTTGCCTCTGTCCGTGGCATCCGTAACCAAGACTGCAACCAGCCCTCTACCGGATTCCTTGATTGGATGGTTACAGGATTAAGACCTGTTATGGCCTCACAGGCCAAAAGGGCAGCATAAATAGCAGCTAGCTGTTTCTCTATAAGGGAATAGCGGGCTTCCGCCCCTTTCCACAATTGAGACCAGAAACCAATGGGCACTTTACGAGTCCTGTGTTTCTGCCACAAGCCCCATCCAAACCCATTGTCATCCACTGACACCGTTAAAAGGAATGGTAGGGTGGTGTCAACCACCTGCAGGGTTTGGGCTTGAGCCACTGCCTGCTTGGTGGCTCGAAATGACTTCTCTATCTCTGGGGTCCAATCCCAAGTAGCCCCTCGCCGTATCAGGTGATGCAAGGGGTGAGTTAAAGTGGCTAAATGAGGAATAAACACCCTCCAATAGCCCAACAAACCCAAATAGGCCTGCAATTGCTTCACTGTTGTCGGCCGGGGATATGCCTGTATCTTATCTATGACTGCCTCCAGCATAACCTTAGTCTTACCCGACCAGACAACTCCCAAGAATTTGACAGACAACCCAGGCCCCTGGACCTTGTCTTCATTGACGGCCCACCCCCAGGTTTCCAGGGCTTCTCGTAGACTGGTGGCCGCAGTCTCGAGCTCTGCAAGAGAATCAGAGGTTAGCATCATGTCATCAATGTAATGGAACAGATGGACCCCTGCTGGCTTCCGCCAGGTGGCCAAGTCCTGAGCCACCAGTCCATGGCACAGGGCGGGACTGTGCAGATATCCCTGGGGAAGCACCAGGAAAGTCCATTGTTGTCCTTCCCACGTGAAGGCGAACTGCTCTTGATTCTCCGGTGCTATATCTATGGAGAAAAAGGCATTTGCCAAATCCACAACATAGTGATACTGTCCCAGTTCATGTGTGAGTTTGTCCATAAGATCCATTACATTGGGCACAGCTGCATGCAACGGGGGCATCACGTTTTTCAGCTCGCGATAGTCCACAGTCATTCGACAGGAGCTGTCATGCTTTCTCACTGGCCATACAGGAGAATTGTAAGGGCTATGTGTTGGGTGGATTATCTGGGCTTCTTCAAGCTTGAGAATGGTACGACCAATCTCTTCGTGCCCTCCTGGTAGCCGATATTGCTTTGTATGCACAACACGGGTAGCCTGGGGCAATACCAAGGGGGCATGATGGGGATGCCCCTGAACAATAGTCTTTACCACTCACGTACGCAGGCAAAATTCTCCCATCATTGTCGAAATCGCCAGTCCTTGCAGCACATCCACCCCTAAAATATATTCTGCGATAGGGGAGACATAGACTTTATAGTCTTGTGGGGGCAATCGCCCTATGCTCAGGGTCACAATTGCTTGTTTGACCTGTATCATCCGGACTCCATATCCCTCCATGGTGGCCGTAGGACCGCTAAAGCAATCCAGGTTTCCATACAACAACGTGCTATCGGCTCCAGTGTCCACAAGGGCTAGTACCCGCTGCACATTATGGGGGGACCAGTAAATAGCAAGTTCAACATGTGGCCTCCGGTCCCCCGGGTCCCCCCTCAGCCGGGTACCTTGGCCAGACCCCTAGTCTGGGTAAAAATCAGTCAGTCTCAACTCCCGAATTGGGAGTGTAGCAGCGGGCAGGGGAGTAAACTGCTGCTCAGGCTTCAGCTGCTTCCACAGAGCCAGCAGCACCCCCGTGGGCTGATGCTCTATTTTCTCTGCAGC
>PVJL010006544.1:0-90548 GCA_004026885.1 Lyroderma lyra
GGGAACTCCCCTTGAGTTAGTTTTAGCATATGGTGACAGTTCACAGCTCAGGTTCATTCTTTTGCATACAGTTGTCCAGTTTTCCCAGCACCACCGACTGAAGAGATGCACGCCCTCTTCTCACCCTCACGATTGGGGATTAGACATGGCCCTAAGCTGCCTAGTCCTGCTTCCATTAGAATGCTGACAGCTTTCTATCCGTCCCCGTGCGGAGGTGGAGCCTCTCGTTCCCATTTACCAGACAAGTAGACTGAGACTGTGACCTGAGTCCCTCGTTCAGGGTCATGTAGCTGGTGCATCACACACATCACACGAAGGTCAAGGTCCCGTGGGTCTGCAGCTTCCCGCGCGTGTGCCTCTTTCTTCTACCACGTACCCCTCCCAGCGCTGCTTCCCCGAAGTAAAGGGCACATTGACATCTCTAGAGGGATGTGTAGCTGGGGGCTCCCCACCCCTGATCTGCACCTTTCAGAGTCAGCCCGGTCTGTGACACAACTTCTCTTCAGATTCAGCCTCTGCTCCTGAGGGTCCCAGGGAACTCTGTCCACAGAGTGGGAGACTCTCCATTCTTTTTCTGGGGGCGGGGGGTAGCTCCCTGGCTGGGAATCGAACCCAGGCCATGGCGTTGAGAGCGCCAAAGCCTTAGCCACGACACCCCCAGGGAACCCCTGAGTGGGAGATTCTAACACAGCACCCCCTCAGGAGCACGCGGAGGGTGCTGATTTTCACAGTGGGGCAGCAGGAAGGCAAACGCATCTCTGTCCCTGGCCCTGCTTTCTTTGCTGGGCGGCTGAGGTCCACACTCATCTCCCCTCGGCCTCAGGCCTCAGGGCTGGACTCCCTTCCTTTGCTGGGAGGAGCTGGAACCCAGAGTGAGGAGGCCCCGTGCTCAGTGACTTGCTCTTCCTCAGCCCACACCCTCCCAGGCGTGGAGGCTGGTGTGGCCGAGCAGCCATGCTTCTCATCTCTCTGTCCACCTGGCCACTCCCTTGGCCCCTCCTCCCTCACCACCCTGCTGCTCCAACCTGTCACCACACTGTCCCTGCATAGCCTAGGGAGCCAGGTTCCAGATCCAAAATTCATATCCCTCCCCTGCCTAGAGCCCTTCAGGGCTCCCCATTACCCTTAGACGAGCCCCGCTCCACAGCCCAGCCGTAAGAGGCCCTCCCTAAATGGGCCTGCGCCCCTCTGCCTTCATCTGGCCCGTGCCCTCATGCTCTGGTGGCCTGCGTTCTTCAAGGTTCCTTCAACATCACCTCGAGCTGTTTCCCCTGCCTGCTACACAGTTATCCTTCAAGATATATCTGGGCTGTCACCTCCTCCAGGAAGGGATGCACATCGGTCCCACACATTGAGACCTCGGTGTGGCCCAAAGCGTCCTGCCCATGACTCCATCAGAGCTCTTATCGCTTTATACTGTGTATCTGTCTCTTCGAAGTAATTTTGTAGCCACACTGGGCAGAAACAGGGCTAAAAGTTTTAAAAGCAGTAAAAGGGGTATTGTTGCTGGGACACCAGCAACTTGAATATGAGCTCTAACTTTTGTATCTTGTACACACATGGTCGCCATCTGTGGGTTGAAGGGGCAGTTGGTGAATAATGGAGCCCCAGGGGTGAGCTGCAGAGACAGGATGCTGCGGTTTTTAAGAGGGCGCGTAGCTTTCCTAACGGTGCTTTGTCTAATGGAAAGCGACCCGGGGTGGACAAATGACCTCCCAGCTTCTCTTCAAACATCTGGCTCACAGACACTGGGGGCGTAACAACATCTAAGGCTCAGGGGTGTAGCAGGGGTAGAGGGGGACGGAAGGGTATGTAGATCGGTCCAAGAAAAGCAGACCAGGCAGTGCCATCGAGACACTGGTTCTCAAACGTTCCAGGACTAGCTGCCAACCTTTTTTTTTTTTTTTTTTGCTTTTTGGTATGTGGGTAGCTCCCTGACTGGGAATCGAACCCAGGCCGCAGCGCTGACAGTGCCAACGCCGAAGCCTTAAGCCACTACACCACCAGGGAACCCCTAGCTGCCAACCTTGACCCACGTGCTCTTCTGTCAGTAGCAAAGTGAACAAAGCAGGAGTTTTCCAGAAAGCCAGATTCCCTTAGTTTAAAGGCCTATCCTTTACTCCAAAATGCTATTTTCCCCTTTATCTGGTGCTAAAACATTCTTTCTTGTAGAAAAGGATGGTAATAGCACAGTTATTTTTTTCAGTGTCTTTTCATGGTAAAACAACAAACTAGTAACATTCTCCAAGTCTCTAATTTTTGTATTTTTGGTGGGGTGACTGGTGATTCAGGGGACTTCTCAAAAGGACCCCAAAGAGCTGTCCCTTTACGCCTGTGTGCAGCGGGAGTACAGCCTTGTGTGGGGCAGGCAGCCTTGGGAGGGGCAGGGGCCAGGGGGCCATGGCCTGGGGCGAAAGATACCTGCAGGGGCCCCAGGCACGAGGCTCACAGAAACGCAGAATAAACACGGCTCCGGGGTGTGCCACCACCTTAGCTGAGGGACGAGACAAGCAGATGTGCAAACTTGGGGATCAGTGAGGAACAGCAGCTGTGAAGGAAGGCCTGGAGGTTGGAAACAGAGGGCCTGAGAGCAGCCCTACAGCCAGCACCTTCTAGAGACTTGCTTTAGGAAAAGAAGGTCAGGTGCCTGGGGCCCAGCTCAGGCCCCGAGGAGGAAGGGACCCCATGGAGAATGGAGATGTGACCATCGGAGACCTCTTCCCAGAGAGCAAATTCCCACCCCAGCAGCAAAGTCCTTAAACACGTGTCCACCTGACCCTTAGTGACTGTGAGTATTGTCCACCACGGAGAGGGTGACTTACCTCTCTGCATTCCCCCATTTCTGGGGCCCCCCGTTGAAGAAGCCCATTCAGAAGTCACTCAAAAAGAAGCAACCCACCTTATCGGACCTCAGCTGAGGGTTTGTGTCCCCTGGACTATTGCAGGTGCCCCCTGCTGCCCCTTCATCTGAGAAGCAGGAGGGGCAGGGATTAAAACAGCAGCTGTGGCCGCAGGTGCCGGGGTTCCACGGGGCGCCACCCCTACCTGCCAAGTTTCAGGCCCTGGGATGGACCCTGCTCGGGGGTGTCCTGAGGAATTTGCAGAAATCCAGGAGCTTAGGACCATGCCTGTAGTAAGTCAGCTTAGAAATGCCTGCTTTTGTTCATCCATCAGCTCTTAGGAAATTGGGGAGGCTGCATGGGAAAAGGCCCCCAAGACCTTGCAAGTTCCCAAGAAAGTTCCTTCGCCATCCATAGCAGAGACCTTCTGTCACCGCTGCGGTCCCTCCAGCACAGTTTGTACCCACTGTATCAGCCTTTAGGAGGTGCGGTGTCTTCCTCTCCCGGAGAAGGAAGAACAGCACTCAGTCAAAGGCCACATGTTTGAAAGCAGAGGTGTGGCTTTCAGAGTGATGTCCCCAGCTGACGGCAGCTCTGGGGTAATGTCACTCTCAGCCCCAGGCCAATCACAATATCCAAACAATCTTTTATTTATTTTTTGTATTTTCAACAAAAAAGGGTTTGGGTTTAAAATTCTTTTGTTAGTTGTAAAAGTGAACACGTTGGGGGTCCCCTGGTGGTGTAGTGGCTAAGGCTTCGGCGCTGTCAATGCTGCGGCCTGGGTTCCATTCCCAGCCAGGGAGCTACCCCCCCCTCCCCAAAATAAACGTGAACACATGCTTGTTCAGGAAAATCCAGGAAAGGGAAAGGAAGAAATCCCACAGGTTTCCACCACCCAGAGCTCACCACGGTGATCAGCATTTTTCCCTCCACAGTTTACAAGGTTGACATTCTACTGTATCCACAATTTTATGACATGCATTTGTCATTTGCTATAAATACAGGAGTGTTTTCCCCTTTATTACAAATTCCTTGTAAACAGGGATTCAGGGACTATAAAATAGCCCAGCATGTGGGTGTCCTGTTGGACCTGAAAAATAAAATAAACAATAAAAGCATACCAGAAAGCCAGCAGCCTGCAGGCCAGGCCTCACCTGTGGCTGCCCCACTACAGGCCTCTAAAACCTGCCCTGGCACCCAATTACTCCCCACGTGCTCTTCCCATACCCTCCCCTCTTGTGGGGCTGCCGGCCATGGCCAGTGTCAGCAAGAAAACGGCCAAATCAGCACTTTCTATGGAGATAAAAGCCCTGAGTGAGAATTCCACTGGGAAAGCACCCCTCCCTCAGTCCCCCCCCGCCCCCGCCACCTCTCCATCCCCAGGCCTGATGCCCTAGGCATCATGCCCAGCTCCACCTTCTGTGTCTACATCATTTGTTTGGCTGCAGGATGCAGAAAACCCCCAATCCAAGCTTCAACAAGACAGAAGTGTATCTCGTCTCACCCAGAACAAGCCTGACAGCAGAAAGGGCAACCAATGCTCCAAAGGTGAGTCATGCCTTTGCCACCTCGTCTACCCAGTCTAAGTAAGGGAAGCTGGTACTCTGAGAGACCTGAGAGCTGTCAGAGAGGGAGGGGGCCTGGGGGCTTTCTGCCCACCTCCTGAGGACAGGAGTGGTTGGGTGAACTTGCTGCGCAGACGCAGGTGAGCTCAGGTGTATCATGGCAGGAACTGTGTGCCCTGAAATCCCTGCCTTTTTTTAGACCTCAGGTTCCCTACCTGTGTGTGCAAGGAGGGGTCAGGACGAAATAATGGTTTAGTTTCTATCGAGGAACCTTCTTAGTTCATCTTTCAGGGCTGATGTCCTGTGAACTTTGGCTACTTTCCTGGTTCCAGAAGTCTCAGATGTCAAAGAAGGGAGAGGTGCTCTCAGGGTCCATGTGCCATTTGCTCTGGGTCAGAAACCCACCCATTTGGGCAAATCACACTCTTGGGCCACATCCCACCTGCCCTGTCTTTCCTGAGCTCTCTCCTGCCCTAGAACTTGGGTGTCCACACCAGGTGGGACTTCAAGGGGTCTGTGAACTGCCTGAACCTGTCTGCAAAACTGTGTGTGTGCATGTGTGTGCGTAAGCTTGTCACATGTTTCTGGGGAGAGTCTCCATGGATTTCAGAGTCTCAAAGGGGTGTGTACCCCTAAAACCTGATCTGGACTGGCCTCTCGCTTTGTTTTCTCTGCTGCTCCTCCTCCCCACAGTGTCTGATCCCCCCACCTCCAGCTTGGACACCACAGCCTTCCAGCTAGTCTCTCACGGTCTCAGCCTGCCCCCTATGAATGGCCAGGAGAACTTTCAGAATGGCTTCTGATTGGGCCTCACCTGCTTTCCGTCATCAGGCCCCGCCCCCCTCCCCGTGGCCTTCACAGTCATCCTGGGCTCCCTTCCCACCACTAATCTCCAAGAGAGCAACCTGAAAAGCCCTGCCCTTCACTCCTTGTGCTTCTTCCTTGCCATGGTGAGAGAAGTCCCAGTTAGAAATCTCCCGCTCACAGGCGAAAATCCAAACTCCTGATATGCACTCAAGTCCTTTTATGACCTTGCTCTTTGAAAAAAAAAAGTTCACATTTCTTGAATGCTAACTACGTACTAGGCACTTTGTTCTAAGCTCTTCACATAGATTAATGTGTTCAACTTTGACAACCTAGGAGGCTGTCTACTACCAGTTCCATTTTATAAATGGGAAAACAGAGGTCCAGAGAGTATTGCCCATCAGGGGGATGCCCAGGCAGCTGGGTCAACTCCTCTGATATTGCAGGAGAGACATCCTGTCCCAAGGAGGAGGGTGCAGAGTTCATCTGTCTTGGGTACCACTTTTTGCAAAGACATGTTGAGAGCAAGTCACCAAGAAACCTGTGCCATTTATCCCCAGTCCCTTGGCCACATGACAGCTCAGGAAGACCTGGAGTTCGCACTCAATCACACCACCCCCTTCTCATCTCTTCCTGTCCAGTCCAACGTCACCTCCTCTGTGAAGCCTTCCCAGAACCTCTCCATCCCTCCCTCCTGCTTCCTGAGTTTCCATCCCTTCCAATGGTCTGGTATGCAGCGGAGCAAGGCTGAAGGATGCTCTCTCACCTGAAGGAAGCTCCAATAGGTGCCCAGCGCTAAGGTAGGTAGGTGTTGGCGCACCCCCGACACCACCCAATTCGCCAAGTTTCCCCAGGTTTTCCGCCCGCCCGCTCGCCCGCGAGGCCCGAGAACCGCGAGGCCGCGAGCGGCGTGCCGCCCCCGCCGCGCCAGGCCCCGCCTGCCGGCGCCCGCCCCTGCGCCGGCCCCTTTTGTTCCCTCCCGGAGCCGGGGCGCTCGCTCCGCTCGGCTCGGCTGGCTCGGCTCGGCCGCGGGGCGCGCAGGCAGTGGCCAGGCTGCCTCGGGCAGCTCCTCCCGCGTTCCCGCCGCCAGCTCATCGCACGCGGGGCGCGAGGCCCGGGCTCGGGGCGCGAGCGCGTAGTCCCGGCTCCAGGAGGGGCTCAACCCCGGGCAGAGTGGGGAGCGGCCGCAGCATCCTCTCCCCCCGCGGCGGCCGGGCCCGCAGAGGAGGAGGCCGGCCTCGGGCCACCGCGGCTCAGACTGATGCTGGAGGAGCAAAGGTAGGAGCAGCGGGGCGACCCCGAGGGAGGGGGCTCGCTGGGCAACAAAGGACCGAGGGATGCGGGAGCCGGCGGTGGCCCCGGCCCGAGCAGAAGCGGGCTGGCCCGGGGGCATTAGCGGGCGTGGGGGAGGCCCCAGGGTCAGGGCTGGCGGGCGAGCGTGAGCAGAACCAGTCCTGGGGTGCACCCCAACTTCCCCGCGCCTGGAGGCGGGGAGGGTGCTTCCCGGGCTGCATGGCCCCGTGGTGAGGGCATCCCCAGCACCCACTGTTCCCCCACCCACAGACAGAGGTTCGGCACCTCGGCTGGGTGCCGCCCGTCCCTCTCCCAAGGGCAGCGCCGGGCCGCTGGACACGCCGCAGGGCTCTGGGCTCACCAGCTGGGGTAGGGAGCACAGCTTAGTGGGCGCGGCACCCCAGCTCCCTTCTCCGGACCGGGGTCTGGGAAAACACGGTTCCCCGCCCACAGCCGTGAGTCGCCTGGCCAATGCCCTTTGCAAAACTTGGTTTAAGTGCATGGTGGAGGGGGCTGGAGGAGACCGGGGCAGGGCGGCTTCCCGCAAGGGTGCCCCCACAAGCTGGCGCCGGGCGCTGGTGAGGCAGCAGATTTTCTGCCCTCCCTACTGGGAGGGGCCGCGGCCTTCAAGGATGCTTCGCTGGGCCTCCAGGACCCGCCTGTTTGGGCCCTTCAGGCGGGGCCTGGCAGGGCGAATGCCCACTGGACACTGCCACGCAGGCCCCAGCCCCACCCTCGCCCTGGAGAGGATGGGCAGAGGGGCCACCTTGGGGGAAGTCACATACCCAGCGACGCATCCCCCAACCTCTGAGACCCTACCTCGCTCTTCTGGGTGAAAAATGAGATTCCAAATAAGGGGTGTTGCCCTCACCCTTGTGAGATGCCCAGGGGAGGCGAGTGGGGGTGGGGCTGGCCTAGGGCTGTTGGCAGAAGAGGAGGAGGAGGGTGCAGGAGAACCACGTGGGCCCGGACTCACGTTTTGTGTGGCAGACTCCCCATCAGTTGTAATGTAAACAATGAGCCCTTCATTCATCCAGCTGCTGTCACCTGACCCAGCACTGCCAGGGGCTGGCAGGTACTCAGAGGACTGGGGCAGAGGACTGGGGCATCGCTGCACCCAGTGCAGTGGTGGGGGAGCTGGGAGCTCAGAGGAAGGACACCTGGACGATGGGTGGAAAGGAAGCCTGATGGAGCCCTGTGCAGAAGTGCTGCCAGGCTGCCACAGGGGCTTCGGGTAGGGAAAGAGCATGGCTATCTCAGGTCCCAGGGTCAGGGCTGGCTGATGGGCATGAGCCAGGGCAGTCCTGGGGTGAACCCCAAATTCCCCACAGGGTTTCCCGGCAAGGCTGGGAGTCAGAGGAGGGGGCAGGAGGCCTTGTAGTTGTTGGGTTAGAGGAACAGCGAAGGATTTAGGTAATGGGGTGTGGGTTTTAAGGCAGGGGAGTTCTGTAGAGGGAAGGGATTGTCCTAGCCCTCCTACTTCCCCAGGTGGGACCCCTCAGATGTCCCCTCCATGAGCCATGAGCCCAGGATGTATTGGGTCTGCAGCATCTGGCTACAAGTGATATTGGGGTGCAGCCTCTATAACAGGTGGCGGGAGGTAAAGATGGAGAAGAGTTTCAAAGGCAGAACCTGGCAGAGCGGACCTGGGGGGAGCCCAAGGCACAAGAGTGTGCACCTGCAAGCCCCCGGCTGCACCTGGCAGGGTGGGAAGCTGGTGCCTAGAATTCTGCACCCAGAGCCTGAAATTTCAAGTGGGAGAATTCACCCTTGGATACCAGTCCCTTTCCAGCCTGTCCTGTCCACTTTGGTGGCTAAGAGTTCGGATGCTGGACCCTGACAGCCTAGGTTTAAATCCCCGCTTTGCTGCTTACTAGCTGTGTGACCTCAGACAAGTCACTATACTTCTCTCTGCCCCAATTTTTCTGTCTATGAAGTGAGGATACTTATGTTAGCTACCTGTTAGAGTTGTTGGGAGAATCGAACGGATGAATGTGTAAGTGTGTGACTGATGGAGGAAATGCCCAGGGTTTATTACTGTACACACACACACACACACACACACACACACGTGTGACTCATCCCCTCCCCAGCTGTTTGTCCTTTCTGTTAACCCCATCCAGACCCTGCTGTTCTGCTGTTCTCCCCTCACTGCAGGCTGCCCCTTCCTCTCTGGTCCAGCCTCCCTTGGTGATGGGAAGGCCACCATCCTCACAGTCCCAGCCATCCTGCTCCCTCCACTCTGGCCCATGATGTGGGGACAGTTCCCTTCTCGCCTTGCCCCCCTGACCCTACACCCTAAAGATTAACCTTGCCCTCTGCACGCCGTGTACCCTGCCTCTGCTTCCGTGCCCAGAGTAGGGGAGCTGCATTTTTACCCTCCTGGTTCCCTGTCGCCTTAGTCCAGGTTGTTTTAACAAAATACTGCAAACTTATTAACAACATTAATACATTTCTCCCAGTTTTGGAGGCTGGAACTCCGAGGTCAGGGTGTCAGCAGGGCTGGGTGAGGGCCCTCTTTCCGGTCGCAGACATCTCCTTGTCGCCTCATGTAGGGAGCTCTGTGGGGTCTCTTACAGGGGCACTAATGCTTTCAGGAGGGCTCCATCCTCCTGACTGAATCACCTAATACTGTCACATTGGGGGTGAGGTTTCAACATATGAATTTGGGGAGACGCATTCAGACGGTAGCACCTGCCCAGCGGTGCTTGGGGAGAACATGAGCCTTTGTGTAGGTTTAAAAACAATAGCACGTGTTGAGTGCGTTCTGTGTGCCAGGAACTGTTTTGAGCTCTTTAAGAGCGTGTGTTTGTGGATATCTTAATAATATCCCCTATGTTTTATAGATGAGGAAATCAAAGCATAGAGAGATTTCCCTGTGTGCCCTCCGTGCAGTTGTTAAGCACCTGCCGTGTGCCCTTCCTGCATGCCATCTCACCCACCTGCCGTGTTCGTTTCCCTAAAGCACCGGTTCGGCCACGCCTTGCCTTTGCGCTCAGGTACAAAGGGCACACGCTGTCCGGCTCTCAGGCACCAGCTGGCTGTGCCTTGCCTCCCCGGCATGGCTCTCCAGTGCCGGCCGTACCCAGATCACCTCACCTTATACACTGAGGAGTGGGCATGGCTTGATGAGCAGCCCTGCCCTTGAGGGGGAAGGGAGAAGAGCTCTAACCATGCGTCTGGGACAGTTTCGTTGCAGGGGACGGGAACTTCCTCCAATTAGGATAAGTGAAAGGGGAGTTAAGAGGAGGGAATTGTGCAGCCAATAATTGCAGGCCTCCTGGCCTGGCTCCCCAGGACGCGGGAAGCTGGCAGGCAGCCCCTCCTCCGGCTTTCCTCTCTGGATGGTGGTTTCGTTTTCTCTGCCTCTCCCGGTACGTCTGTCCCTTCTCTTCTTGTAGGCTGGTTCTCGCTGGGTTGTTGGCATGACTGCCCCAGATGGTGGCTTCACGGTGCCAGCAAGACCAATCGGTCAGGCCTGGGTGAGGTTGCTCACCCCATCCACTCAGCTGGTCGGGGGGTAGGCCACTCGGTCCCTGGGGCTGGGGGTGGGAGACAGTGCTGGGCACAGCCGGTGCAGTTGGTGTGTGCTGGAAGAGCATGGGGGAATGGGGGCGTCACCATCCGTGACAGACAGAACCATGGCCAGTTTCCCGTGGGGCCACAGGATTCGGTGTGTGGGTCTCCACCGCTCGGCAGTATGATTCATTGGAAGAATGTGGAGTGCACTGATCTGACCAGTTTAGGGGGAGGATGGCATGGCTGGGCCTGCGCCCCAGGGGCTTCCCCCAGCTCTAGCTCAGAAGCAAAGGAGGCTCCTCCCTTCAGTACCGGGAAATGGGGTCCCATTGCTAGCATGGCACCTGTGCTGCCAGGGTGGGTGCCCAGAAACAGTAATACCAAGCTCATGTTTCCAAAAGAAATGCATCCAAATGAGAATGAAGTGTTTCCCTTCTGAACAGGGAGCAGAGCACATCAGGTGGTTTTTATTAACAGGGAGTAAATGTGGGGTCTACCTCCCAGCTCCCGTCTTCACTCTGTACTTCTCCACTTCCTTCTTTGCCTTTTGGCCTCTTTGCCATGAGAGGGTGGAATTTCAGGCTCATGAGGAGTGCCTGGCTTTCCAGCCTGTCTTCCCTAAGGAGGCGATCCTGTGGGTATCCAGGGCCAGTCTGCTTCTGCTAGTGCCTACTCTGGCCCCAGCTCCTCCCTGGGGCGCCCAGCCCCTGCCCCCCAACATGTGGCACTGAGGGTGGCAGTGGGTGATGGCTGCAAGAAAACCAGCCTCTTGGTGTGTAGGGGGCACAGCGCACCTTGGTTTTGAACCCTGCCTTTGAGAAGCTTTTACTGAATTAGGAAGACATCAGCCCCCCTCCTGCACATGTAAACAAGATCAATATCTTTGAGAAACATTTTAAGGCTGGAATAGAAGAGGTGCCTCAGTGCCCAGTGGGGCATTGCCCTGGCAGTAATTGCAAGTCACTCTGAGGTGGGTGGGGTGGCCTAGGGGGCTCCCTGGAGGACTAGGACTAGGGCTGCCTCTTGAAGGATGGGTGAACTTGGGCCCGTTCAGGAGGGCCTTCCTGCTGGGTGCACAGGAAGAAAAGTGAAGGAAAATTGGGTAGCAGGGAGAAGAGTGTCTGGCTGGGGGCTCAGCATGGGGCCCACCATTCTTCCAAGTAGACTGTGAAGTTGGCGTCTGGTCGTGGGACCCTCCGATGAGAGAAGGAAAGACAGTTAGTGACTTTGCATTTTTTGCTACCTTATATCCTGTCCTACTCAGGTCCCTTTCTAAGGTAGATGGTTCCCTTCATAAATTAGTAGGTGGTCACTCAGCTCACATTCATCTTCTTTCAGACCAGCAGCTGGACTGGGCTCTGGGGACAGGGAGCCGCAGAGGGAAGCCATCCAAGGAAGTCTGGTGTGTTCTTTGTATGATTCCAGAAAGGACTTGTGATTTGCAAAGATAAATGCTGTATAATAAGATGCAAAAGACTTAGGAAAATTGGGGCAGGAGGAAACCCAGGGAAAGAAAAGTCAAATGAAGCCGGAGGGGACTGTGCACCTTCTATTGGAGGTAATTTGACTCTGAACTTTCTAGCAGCTAGAAAATTGGAGTTTGGAGTGGCTTTGTAGTGTCACATTGTCTCATGTAAGCCCATGCTGTATATAACACAGCTGCCAAAGTGAGGGACGGCACCTCCAGAGAGGGGTCAAATAGTGTGGCCCTGAGGAAGGGAGGGAAACTGCAGCCGCCTGCTGATCCTTCTCCTGATGTTCGCAGCTGGCCACCTCCACAAGTGTCTAACGGGCTCCAGGGGCAGGAGAGACCTGGTGAAGCAGGAGCCAGACTGGTCCCTGCCCTGAGAAGCCTCATCTCTTGAGGAGTTGTGGGGGGGCCGTGATGCCAGCCCCCCAGAGAGCTCTGGGCATACCCACTTGGCTCCAGGAGCTGGCTAAGGGATAGAAGACAGGTGAAGGCATTCCTGGCAGAATAAGCAACGGGGTAATGGGTCTCACAGAGCAATGAGAAGTTCAGGGAGCTGGAGTAAAGGACACTGCTGGGAGGGGGACCCAGGAAACAAGGCTAGGGCAGGCAAGGGCCGGGTCAGTGGGCAGAGGTGCTGTAGACTGGCCTCAGCATTGAGGGCCACAAGGTGCCCTCCTAATCTCTTGACTAAATCTCTGCCCTTGTCTCCCCAACCCTGGTGCCAGGAAGAAAGTTGGTCTTGGTTCTGAGGAAATAAAGAGAAGTGGTTAAGAGCACAGGCTCTGTGACCAGAGGGTCTAAGTTTCAATGTGACCTCTGCCATTGATCAGTTGCGTCACCCTGGGCAAGTGGCTTGACCTCTCTGGGCCTCAGTTTCCTCATTACTAAGGTGGGGCTCATGATAGCCTCTTCTTCACAGGGTGGTTGTGAAGATTAAATGAGTTAATGTTTATCAAGATCATAAGACTGCTGCCTGGAGCAGAACAAATGTTACAGGCGTCTTAGGCTGGAGCAACTCAGCGGAAGATGGGGTCTCGTTGCACCCCGAGCTCCCACACTAAGTACACCCACACAGGTTCAGAGTCAAGCCCAGTGAAGAAGCAAAGTCCTGTGGCTGAGAGAGGTGTGGACGTGGGATTGCCCTTCCCCCTGCAGTGGGCCAGCTCTGGGAAGGTGTGGGGGCACTCAGCAAGTTCCTGTTAATGTTGTTTTTGACAGTAATAATAGCTACACAATCTCTGGAGAGCTTCTCAAGGCAGCTGTGCCAACTGGAACAGAAACCTGCTCTGAGAGCAGGCTTCAGTTTCTGCTTAATCTCTTCTGGTGATGGGGGGCTCACTGCCTGCTTTGCTCAGTGGACCCACAGCTGGTGAGTATCCACTACTCATGTCAAGCGTGCTTGGTGCTGGGTTTCCCGCAGGATGTGAGTCATTCAGATCGTTGAGTTGTCCCTCTCTGTCCTTCCCAGACATTGCCTCAAGCCAGCCTGGTGAGTGCATGGATGGGTTGTGAACAGGCTGCTGGGAGCCTCCAGCTGAGCGTGGGGAAGATGAGGGTGGCAGAGGCGGGGCGTGTTAAACACTCTTGGAGCGCCTGTGCGTGCGGGGTGCTGTCCTAGGTACCGAGAACCCAGCAGTGAACACGATCCGCGGACAACCTGCCCTCTTAGCGGCTCTCAGTGAGAGCTGAGGGGGTCTGCCAGCGGCCAAGAGCAAGGGCATTCTAGGCAGAGGGAATGGCGTGTGCAAAGGCCTGACGATGGGACCATGTGTACGGGTGGATGTCTGTGGCATTCTGTCAGAATTTGGTGGCTGGGGCAGTGGAGGGTGGGGGTTGCCTTTCTGGAAGCAATAAAAGAAAAAACTGACTTTGAGGGCTTGCTAGTGACTGACCTCGCCCCTGGAGCCACCAGGTTTTGCCCCTCCTCTGCTCTTCCCTCTTCCACTCTCCAGCAGCCTTAAGTTGCCTTTCAGAGGTGTAGATGGTGCCTCTGGCCCCCTGGCTGGTTGATCTCTTCTCCAGGCTGCCACACCCTGGCCCTTCCTTGTGAGCCTTGGTTTGCATCCCCTCCCCTCTGTCTGGGCCTCTCATGCTGCAAGGGGGCCAGACCTGGACCTCAGTGGGCACAGCCTCCTACCTGCCCCCTGCAGGGGAAGGCTCTCATGAGGGGAGAGGCTCAGGTGCTAACTTACTGAAGGTTTGTGCCCGGGAAGGTTGTTTGTGAGCACAGTACCACTGTGTGCCAGACCCTGGGCACTTGGACTTCGTGAGGCTTGGGCCTTCCCGTGGGAGCTCACAGAACTGTGGGACGACAGACACTCCAGTAGGTCCACATGGTTAGGTGGCACCAGCTGAGGACGTCTGATGGGCGGGAAGTAGCAGGACCACCCTTGCTTCCTGCACCCCTGCCCAGGTAATTCTAAACTTTTTACTGAAGCACAGCATCCATACAGAAAAGTGCTCATGTCCTAAGTGTACTGCTTGGAGAATTTTCTCAAAGTGAAATAACTCTGCAGCAGCCCCCAGATCTAGAATCAGAAGCCACCAGCTCCCCAGAAATCCCTCTTGTTTTTACTTCCAGTCAATACCCCTGACCTAACAATGACCCCGTTTCTGATTTCTAACACCATCAATAAATAAATGTCGCCTGCCCTTGAACTTAATTTTAAATGGAAGCATACAATCATACTCCAGCTTTTATACCAGCTTCTTTTGCTCAAGATTATTATTATTATTTTTTTACTTCTTTTTATTTTATTTTTATTTTTTATGTGGGTGGTTCCCTGACTGGGAATCGAACCCAGGCCTCAGCGTTGACAGCACCAAAGCCTTAGCCACTACACCACCAGGGAACTCCTTGCTCAAGATTATAATCGCAGGGTTCATACACATGGTTGTCCGTGGCTGTTGTCCATTCATTCTCATTGCTGTATTTTATTCCACTGTGTGAATAACTAAAGGACAAGTTATTTAATCATTCTGTGGGTGGTGGATGTTTGGGTTACTTTCAGGAATAGAACCATGTCTTTTGGTTCTGTTGGGGGTATACCTAAGTGTGGAAGTGCTGGGTGTTCAGGTTAGCGTTAGTATGTAATGCCAAGCTGCTTTCCAAGTTGCTATACCAGTTTACATTCCTCTTAGCAGTGCCTGAGTATTCCGGATAATCCACATCCTCACCACCACGTGGTGTGGTCGGTCTGTTTCATTTGATACATTCTGGCAGTTGTGTGGTGTTATCATGATGACTAAAAAAGGTGACTGTTTTTCCACATATTTATGAGTCTTTTGAATACTCTTTTTGTGAAGCTCTTGTTCAAGTCTTTTGAACGTGTCAGAGTTCTTTTTATGTTCTGCATATGAGTCCTCTGTAGAATGTGGGAATTGGCAGTGTTTTCCCTTTGTGGCTTGCCCACCCCCATCACACTTAGTGGCGTCCTTTGATGCCCAGAAGCTCTTAACCTTGTCCAATTTATCCTTCTTTTCCCTTATTTGTAGCACTTCCTATGTCCTGTTGAAATCTCTGCCTACTCCAACGTTACGAAGATCTTCCATGTCTTCTTCTGAAGACTGTCTTGTTTTGCCTTTCATATTTAGATCTGATGTCCATCAGGACTTGATTTTTGTGTGTGATATGAAGTAAGTGTGTTAGTTTCTTCTTGCTACTGTAACAAATGACCACACATTTAGTGCTTTAAAACAATGCAAATGTACCATCTTACAATTCTGGAGGTCAGAAGTCTGAAATGGGTCTCAGCAGGCTAAAAATCAGTATGTCAGCGGGGCCATGTGCCTTCTGGAAGCTCTAGGGAAGATTCTGTTCGTTTACCTTTTCCACTTTCCTGAGAGTGCCCGCATTCTTTGGCTGGTGGCCCCTGCCTCCTTCCAAGCCAGCAATGTCAGACTGAGTCCTCTGCACACTGCCATCTCTCTGATTCTTTCACTCCTGTCTCCCTCTTCCACTAATAAGAACCCTTGTGGTGACATTGGGCCTGCCTGGATAATCCAGGATCGTCTTCCCATTTCAAGGTCAGCTCATTAACAACCTTAATTCCATCTGTACCCTTAATTCCCCTTTGCCATATAAACTGTCATGTTCACTAATTATGTGGGGCCATCATTGGGGGGACCATTATTGGGGTCAGCCACGGGAGGGATCATGATCCCCCCACCAATGTTAGCACCACTGATTGTAAAGACTGTCCTTTGGTCAGGGGTAGTTTTGAGTTGCTTGTGCAAATTCTGGCCCTAGGTGGGAGGCCTAATGGGCTGGGCTGGGGAGGAGAACCCAGGAGATGGGATGGCTTTCCTGCAGTCGTCTGGCCTAGATGTGATCAGTGGAGTGGCCACAGAAATCACAAGGTGAGAAGGCAGTTGTACAAGACGATTTGGTCAGTATGCTTCCTGTCTGACCTGATCCCTGGGTGACCTCAGCAGGCCCCTCTTTTCCCTGGGCCTCTGACTCTGTCTGGTCTCAGGGACTCTCTTGCCCAGCATGGATTTTCTTGATTTGAGCAGTTGAATCTTAATTTCCTATTCACTTGCTCTCTGACCTTGGGTGAATCACTTTTTTTGACCTGAGCCTCAGTTTTCCATTCTTTGAAATGGGAATAAAGGTGGGTCAGAGGATGACTTGAGCCATGTTATTCCCAAGCCTTTCTCCCTAGGCCTGGACGGGGACCCTGTCCAGTGGAGCCAGGCCAATGCCTGCCCAGCATCCTGGGCCAGTGGCGAGGGTTCCAGTTCTCTGGTCGGCAGGGCAGTGGGTAGCCACACAGCCAGGAGCAGCTCTGGAGCCATGGTTGTGCCCTGAGTATGCTGTGTGTGTGCACGCACGTGTGCATGCCTGTGTGAGACAGGAGAACACTGACATTCCTCCCCCTCCCTAGACCTGACACAGCCCCGATTCCTTTTCTTCTGTGCTGGGAGACAGGACCGCTCCCTGCGTCCAGCTCAGGCAAGACTGACAGGCTGGCCATTCCCAGGACTCTGCAGTTACTCCAGGCTGTCGGCAGGACAGGGAAGGTGCTGACTTTACAAAACAGGAACTGCAGCCGTGAGCTTGGAGGCTGTGAGGATGGAGCGTGTGGAGCTGGAACCCAGGGTCCGGACTCAGGCCCTGCTTGTCTCCTGTTCTCGGGGCTGGAGAAGGTGGGAGTCAACTGGGGATCGGACGTTTGTCTGTCCTTCCCTGCTTAGCCCCTGCACTCCTGCCCCGGCCCACCACTTCCCCAGCTTCATTACCCCTCCCCCTTCCTGGATGCCACTTCAGCTGGTGGAGCTGGGTTCCAGCCCCAGCTCTGCTCTGAGGCTTAGGCCGGTCCTTTCCCACACTGGTGCTGGGTGACTACCGGGCCCCTTGGTACTCCCGGGGCAACTCAGGATCCCACGTAGGGCCTGTCACCACCCCATTCTTCTTGGGGCCCCCTGCCCTCTGCCACTGGCTGGCAGGTGTGCTGAGTGTTGGGTTTGCACTGGCAGGCTGGCTCCAGCTTCCTGCGGGGCCTCGCTGACCCAGGGAGAGCAGAGGGTGGGTGTTGGGACAGTGGCACAGGCAGAGGGACAGTCTCCATCTCTCCCAGGCCAGAGGGGCAGCTGGTGTGAGGCTCAGAGCTTTGACTTCTGCCTCAAGCTGGCAAGATTCAAGGGAAGGAGCCTGCCCAGCCCTGCCCCATTGCCTCCTCTTTGTGGGCATTCTAGCTTCACCACTGGGTACGATTCCCTGTCTGTCAAAGGCTGACAGAACGAACCTCCTCTCCAAGCTGGATGGGACAGGCAGTAGGTGCCAGCTGGGAGGACACTTGTGGGGATGGTGGCCACGTCTGTCACTGGGGTTGGGGTAGCACTGGGTTTCTGTGCAGGCATGAATGTTGTGGTGCCCCCTGGGATGAGACTAGGGGCCCCCCTGCCATACCCACATAAGGGCTCCCTTTCAATTTGGGGAGCCTTGGCCTGGTGGTCACCACCTGTGGGGGCCCACTCTGGGGACCGTTTCCTCTCCCTTCCCCTTGTGTTTATCTTTGCTTTTTTGTTGTTGTTTAAAAGTGATGATGAAATATTTAAGGCACTCAAAGAATAGAGAGGATGCCGTGATCACCCACGTACATCCTGCAGGACCTAAGAAACAGATCTTATAAATGGAAATGAAGCCCCAGCTCCCTGGCCCAGCCCTGTTTCCACTCCCAAAACTACTTTTCCTGGCCATTGCACGGAGGGCTGCGATAAGCGCCCTGTAGGTGCCTCCCGGATTCGTGGCCGAGGTTCCTGGCCGGATCTCCTGCCCCCGCAGTGCTCCCCCAGGCTGTGTCCGCCCCACCAGCCCTTGCTCCTTGGCCTTTGCAGCACTTGGCATCACCTGGCTGTTTCACTTTCTGCCCATCTGATTGGGTGGGAAATGGGAGCTCCTTGTGGCTTGGACTTGGATTTTCCTGATGACTGGGAGACCCAGCAGGCCTCTAGTCTCGCGTCGTCTCCTCGAAAGCTGCCCCCTTCATGCCCTCAAGTCTGTACCCTGTAGTGCCTTTCTTCCTCTCCAGCCCCTCACCTTACATACTGGAGGGTGCCCCAGGCCTGTGCCGCCCATTCTCCCCAGCCTTGGCTGTCCCCAGGGACTCTCCCAAGGGCCACAACCCAGCAGCACTCTGCCTCCTGTTCCTCCCCCAGACCCCTGGGTCCTCCAGTCATCTCACAGCTCACATGTCCCAAGCTGAGCCCCCCTCCCAGCCCCTACCTTCTCCTGAGTCTCTCCCGGTGGGTCCCTCCCAGTTTCAGAGGTTCTGCCGCCTGCTGGAACCCTGGGCGCCCCCACCCCCATCACTGTTTGTCACCAAACCCTGCTCAGCATCTTTCCCCTCTCTGTTCCCTTGCCTCTGAGCCTCTCTGTTGTGTCCCGTGTCTATGACAGCAGCCCTTTTGCCCCCGTTCTCCCCATCATCCTCCTCAGCCCCCGGAGCCGTCTCGCTGATGTGCACATCTGATCTGTCACACCCCTTGCTTGACGTTTCCCGTGGCTCTTCATCCCCTCAGCCTGATGCCTGGGCATCACTGGGAGACCACCCCCCCAGCACTGTCTCTTCTAGTCTCTAAATCCCTCCCCTGCACACGCACGCACACTGCCTCTCTCTACCCACTCAATCCTCAGCTGTTTTGTTGATGGCGGAGTGTGGTCTTTGCCTCCTACAATAGTTTCCACTGCCTGTCCCCCGCCCCATCCCCTGCTCCCTGTCACAGAACCTACCCCACCCCCACCCCCGCCCCCACAGTGTGCTGCTGCCTGAGCCTCAGGGCTTTTGGAGAGTGCATGCGGCCATGCTGCAGGTTGGTCTCCGGGCGCCATCAGACCTGCGTTCTGGTTTTGGGCTCAGGAGAGAAATGGGGAGCACAGGTACCCTGACTGCCAGGACCCCTGGCAGGGGAGAAAGAGGAGTGGCCCTGGGAGAGCTGCCACAGTCAGGGGGGCACGTGTCTGTGAGATGCAGGCCGCAGCCCCAGCCTCCTGCCACAGCCCTCCTAGCAGGAGGCCCAGGGGCTGAGGATGGCCCGGCCCTTCAGCGGGGCCCCGGAGCCCCCTTCCCAGTGCTGCCTGCCTCGCCCTCTGGGCATGTTGGCACTCGGAGATGGGCTTGCCACTGCCCTATTTGGCACTGGTCGCTCTTTAGTTGGGGCTGCACCCGGGGCTGCTGATTGGCAGAAAGTTCTTGGTCCTCATCTCCACTGAAACTGGCGCGCCACCCCTGGGCAGCTGAAATGGAAACCCTGAAATGCAGCCCGGTTTGTCTTCAGTAAATGGCAATTGAGGGCAGCACAAAGGGGGCCTGTTGGTCTGAATGCCACCCGCCCTCTCCCGCCTCTCCCACACCCTCCTCGTCTGGGCCTGAGTCCCTTGGGGAAGGCGGTGTGAACACCCCGGGACTTCGGAGATCATCCTAGAGCCCCGACAGTAGGAGCAGCAGCCCTTCCCAGCAGTTCCGGGGGGCTGCGTCCTCTACCTCGCCCCCCCACGCCCCCCATAAGGCAGCAGTCCTTTTACTCCGTTTTACAGGCGGTTCAACTGAGGCGCCGGGCCCAGCTCCCACAGCCACGCCTGGTGGGTCTGGGCTCTAGGCCTCCACGAGGCTTAAATCTCTGCTGCCCCTGCCTCCCAGGCCTCCTCGTCCGCTGCACTGTGGCCAGGGGCCAATTTGTCACCATGTCCCAGCTTTTTCCAAGAAACCCCTTCCCTTCCTCTACCCTGCAGGCAGGGCTGAGTCACAAAGGCCAGCTGGCCACAGGCTGCCTTCTTCTCGTCCTGTTCAGGATTCCTCTCCTCGGGCCCCCCTTGCCCGGGCTCCCGCAGCTTTGGAGTGGGCGTTGGGGGGCGTGAGGGGTCGGGCCGCTTGCCTCTCCTCTCCCACCAGCTCCTCTGGTCTCCTTTGTCAACGAGGCGTGTGGACGCCCCCTCAGAGGCCAGGGGTCTCACAAATGTTATTCCCTGCCTGTGAGGTGGCCACTGCCGCGTCAGAGCTTGTGAGGACTCATGAGGCCACGTTCCTGCGAGGCCTGGCACACAATAGGTCCTTATACTGGAGGCTGCTGGGATCTTCAGGGTCGGGGAGGGCAGGAGGGTAACTGTGGGAGCCTCCGGAAGCCTCTCCTGGGAGTGTCCATGGGGATTTGTGGTCTTGAAGGCTTTTGTCCTCTGGGCCACCGGGGGTGTGCTCTGTACAGTTTCCGATCACGGGCTCTGTGCCAGGCACCATGCTGGGGCTGAGTTCTCAGGAACGAGGGACTGCGGCCCCACCCGGGGTTGCCCGGGAGCTCTCAGAAGGCAAGGTGACATAAAGGAGAACGGCATCCTCTCTCCTGGCTCGGGGTGTGATCCTGAGGTCTCTGTGGGCCAAAATCCTGGGAGACTTCCGAGAGGAGGAGGAGCGGGGGTCACTGAGCTAGGTGGTCCGTTAGGCGGTTGGAATAAGCAAAGTGAAGTAAGTGGGAGAAAAGGCCCCGGCACAGTGTCGGAGGTGGGAAAGGGTCAGGCGTGTGGAGGGGACACGCAGGCTCCTCGGCGGCAAGGCTGGCTGAGAGCCTCCAATGCAGGGACACGTTATAACCCCTGAGCCTCCAATGCAGGAACACATTATAACCCCTGGTCTCTGTCTCCAAGGACATGCTGGCTAGTGGGGAGGTCAGACTCGCTGTATGAAAAGCCGTGGCACCAGCCAGCCAGCTGGGCTGATCACCACGGGCCACTCAGACCTGAGTGCTGGCCCTGCAGAGTTTAGGGGGACTTCCTGGGCCGCTCCTCCCCATGGGCCAACATCATTCACTCAACAGTGATTTCTGGAGCTCCTGTAGGCACCAGGCACCCTTGTCAGAACTGAGGATGCCAACCCCTTGTCCTCGTGCAGTGGAGACAAACAAAGCAGGGTTGGGGTGGGGAGGCCCGGAGGCGGGAGCGGCTGGAGGCCAGTGTGGCTGGAGTGCCATTGGCGAGGGAGGGCCATAGGGGTACAAGTGAGCGGTCCGGGGCCTTGAAGCCTGCCACTCTGACTTCTGTGGGAAAGTTGAGGTTTAATTTACACAACGTAAAATCCACCCACTTTGAGTGTATGGTTTGATGACTTTTAGGATAAACGTACAGTTGTGCAGCCCTTGCCACAATCCAGTTTTATTTTATTTTATTATTATTTTTTTTAATGATAGTTTATCTTATTTTTATTTTTTGCTTTTTGGTATGTGGGTAGCTCCCTGACCGGGAATCGAACCCAGGCCGCAGTGCTGACAGCGCCAGCGCCGAAGCCTTAAGCCACTACACCACCAGGGAGCTCCCCACAGTCCAGTTTTAGAGCTTTTTACCATCCTGAAGTTCTCTCCTGCCTGTTTTCAGTCAGTCCCTGCTCCTGCCCCAGGCAACCACGGATCTGCTTCCCGGGTCTATAGTTTTGAAATTTTATATAAATAAAACCAAACAACATGTAGTCCGGTGCCCTTCAGTTTGTGTCCGGTGTCCTTCACTTAGCATAACATTCCTTTGCGGCCTGTCCCGTTGGCGGGGAGCGTGCCAGCAGCTCCTTACTGCCGAGTGGTACCCTGCTGCGTGGACGTGCTGTTTGCTTGTCTTCGTTGGTCGTGAGATGGTATTCACATCTGTTCATTTCTCATTAGGTTGTCTTAGTAGTGAGCTCTAAGAGTTCTTTATAGTTCTTCATGAATATAAGTCCTTTGTGACATATATGATTTGTAGCCTTTTTCTCTGGAAGGGTCTTGGGCAGAGGAGGTGCCGTGGGCATGGGGAGGGGGTCCTTGCACCTCGCTTCAGCCCCAGCAGCACACGCTTCTTCTGCCTCGGGTATGCGGGGCTCTGCATGAAGCTTTCCTAGCTCAGAGGGTCCCTTGGCTAAGCCACAGGAACAGGAAGCCCATTTGGCCACCCACAGAGTCGCCAACCTGTTTGCTGTCACCAGAGACCACTCTCATGTCCCCTTGCCGGCTCAGTGCGTCCCTCTCAGGCTCAGGGGTGTCGACACAGCCTGACTAGTCTCACGGAGACGGATACAAACCCCAGACAGTCCCCCAGTGGACGAGCTTCCTGGAGTGCCAGGTTCTGGCGAGCAAGGGGGTAGCCTCACACGCTAGCCTGACGAACGCCTGGGGTATCAGAGTTGTCAATCAGGGCATTGTAGTGTTCGATTTGGTTGACAGGCTCACCTGGGCTGGTAGGTGTTACCTCTGAGTGTCCTGGGGAAGCTTATTTTTCTCTGTTCTTATGGCTGGCGGCCCCATGTGAGATGCTAATCCTTCCTGCTGTGCCTGGACAGGTAGGTAATAGTGTTACTGGCTCATCTTGCAGGCTTGAGGGCCATTCTGAGGACACTTTGCATATTCCTACTGTGAGCATTGTGGGTTGGCTTCTGTATTAGAACTTTTTTGGTTGCAAGCAGCAGTGTCCCTCAAATAGACTTGGGCAAAAAGAGAAAACAATACATGTGTGTGTGAAGATTTATTGGCTGATGTGAGGGACTCAAGTGACTAGGTTCAGACTCAGCCGGATCCAGGCCCTCCAAATCCAGTGACTCAGCCCTGCTTTGTCTGTGTTGGCATCATTCCTGGCAGTCTCTCCCATGCAGAAACTGGGATGGCCCTGCAGCTCCTGGCGTCCACCCCACACCCAGGCAGCCCCAGAACAAGGAGAGCACATCTTCCTAAAGATTCTAGGCCCTGCTGCTCTTGGGGTCACGTGACCTTCCCTTAGCTAACCACAGGGGCTCTGACCGGGCCTGGGTCATGTGTCTATTCCAGGTGTTCATGCAGAGTCAACCCACATAAGTCATGGATCAAGAGTGGAGAAAAGGGTTCTCTAAAAGGGAATAACATTCCATGACCAAAGATGGGATAGGGATGTGACTGGACGGACTGAGGCTGTGGCATCCCCGACTTCATCAGAGTGGAGTGCCTGGAGGACATTGATTTCCTCTGTTCTCAGGGTCCTGAGGGAGTGATGCTTTTGCCCAGAATCCTCCATCCGTCCCATGGTGCTCTGCATTCCCTCTTTCCATGGGACAGCGTGCTCCTCAAGGTGGGGCCCTGCAGCTCTGGGGCAGGACAGGGCCTGGCCCATGGTGCACCTTCTATAGATATTTGGTGCAAGAGAAGGCTTGCATGCAGGGTAGTGAGGGAGGAGGCCAGGGATGGAGGCTTGTCCGTTCTGCTTCTCCTCCTGTACCCCTGCAGCCAGCCCTATCTTCCTGGCATCTGGTGCTCTTAACTGATCACCTAGGAGACTGGAGGCTTCCCTTCTCAGAAGTCCCCTTTGTCAAATGCTAGTACCCTGTACGCCATATGCATCCCACTCTTCTCTGTTTAGTTGTAAAGGGCAGGCAACAGGCACGTGAGTCCATCCTGGTACAGGACTGAGGCAGGTGTAGGTCTCTCTGTGTGTATGTCCCCACACTGGGTGGACTGGACAGGTGCTGGGATGGTGAGCCCTACAGCTGGAGTGTGGCCCGTGTAGCAAGACAGAACAATGGGCTGGTGGATGAAATTAGGTGTTGCTTTGGCCTACAGCAGGAGGAGTGTGAGTTATTGGCTGATCCTAGCGAGTCAGGGGGCCGATGGAGAGTAACCCAGCAGGTTGACGTGTGTTAGAATCCACACCAGCCCTGTGGTAGGGGCTGCACCCAGTCGTTGGAGGATGTGCTGACCCTCGTGGTCCTGCTGTGATTCGTACAGCACTGCTGCAGACCCCAAGCCAGTCTGCTCCTGGTTGTCGCCTCCTGGGCTCAGGAGGTGGGCAGAGAGAGCATGCTCGACCTCCGAGTTCAGCAGACAAGGATACTCATACTGGCAACACCAACACCACACTGGGCCCACATTTGCTGCCAACCCTCTGCTCTGTGCCTCCGTTTCCCTATATAGAAAAAGGGGTGGTGATGGTTCCTGCTTCCCAGGGTTGGCCTTACTGGAATCCTGTTGTGTTGACATCAGATGTTATGATGTGATCACTCCTGTTCTCTGCCCGCAGGTGGGTGACGATGGCGGAGAGAACGTGACCTGCACGGGCCCTCATCCACCCACTGTGTGGCATCACCATGCAGAAGCCCAGCGGCCTGAAGCCCCCCGGCCGTGGGGGGAAGCACTCCAGCCCCATGGGCCGGACGTCTACTGGGTCGGCCTCCGCCTCTGCCACGGCAGCAACCACTGGCTCCAAGGAAGGTACGCAGGGCCAGGGGTGTGGGGTGAGGGGCCAGGTGGGGCAGTGGGTTTCCTGGAAGAGCCACTCTGTGACCAACCTAGAAGCCAGAGGTACATGGAAGTTCTTCTTTCTGTCTGACTGTGATCCCTTTGAAAATTAACTAGTGACAGGCACTGATGCACGCTTTATGTGTACTGCTCCCCCAACCCAAGAGGCAGGTACCACTGTTGGCTTTACTTAGGGATGAAGAGGTAGAATTCCAGAGAAGCCTGTCACCTTGCCCAAGGTCTCTCAGTTGGTAAAACACAGCCAGGATTCAAACGCCAGCCTCCCCACCCCCATTCATGCCCTTTCCTCGGTCTGAGATTGTACAGTCAGATGGCCTACCCCTAGCCAGCCCCAGCTTCCCACCAGCCTCCTTGTCTGCCACCCAGAACCATGCCCTTGAACCTTCCTCCATCTGACCTCTAGTCTTCCTGCTGGGAGGCAGAGGGCACCTTGGCTGGAGGCACCAGCTCTGAGGGCATGTGATAGAAAACGACTGTTAGTTACTTGCTTTTTGTGATGATAAAAGTGAGATAGTTCACTGTGAGATATTTGGAAAGTTTGATGCAGGGGTATAATTGCCTATAATTCCACCCCCAGGAGGCAACTGTTACTTTGGTTTGTGTCCTTCCCTTCCTTTTCTTACCTATTTGTAATCATGCTGCATAAACAACTTGAAAATCCTCTTTTTTTCCCTTTTAATATGATCAGGTGAATATTTCAATGTCATTAAAATTTCACATGTTCATCATTTTTAAAGGCTGTAAAATATTCTGTTTATTTCACAAATAAAAGTCAAGGGCCTGCTTTGTTGACATGGTCCTAACCCCTAACCACCCCTAACCACCGGAGCTCTGATTCTGAGCAAAAACGGCTGTGGTCCCGGCCCTCAGGGGGCTGCCAGTCTGGTGGGGGAGGGGGAGTGTTATGAGATCCTATTAGGGGGCCTCCCCTGGGTCTGAGAGGTCAGCAAGCCTTCCATGAGAAGGGGACGTGTGAGCTGGGGTCTGGAGGGTGGCGTTTCACTAGAAGGCCAAAGGAACAGCAGGTGCAAAGGCTCAGTGGCAGAAGTCGGAGCATGGTGAGTACCAGGGAGGGGAGGAAAATGAATGGGGCTAGAACACGACCAGTGAACAGCGTGCTGGCGAGATGGGGATGCACTGGGTGGGGGCAGATGGAATTTTCACTTCCATTGCACTAGCAGTGGGAAGCCACTGGAGGGTTGCAAATAAAAAAGACTGTGATCGACTGCATTGGAAATTTTTTCTTAACCCATTCTCTGCATTTGTAAGTTGTGATTGGTTTTTATTTCCCACTTTGATAAGTGATGCTGTGATGAACATCTTTAGGCACAAATCCTTGCTTTGATTATACTGCAGCCATTAAGGTAAAGCACTGTCCATCTCATCTGATCGGTGCAGAAGTTGGGAGAGACGAAAAATAGCCAGAGGCCAGACTGGGAAATTGGGGCCCTGGGTGGGGTCAGGGAAAGCTTGAGTTGAAGGCTTGGGCATTTGGCAGAGCCATGTCCCTGGCAGAGCCAAACACCCAGCATAAGGGTGTGATGTGGCCCATGGGCTGGCCTACACAGGCATGGCTGAGCAGGATAGCTGCGTTTGAAGGTCTAGACGTCCCTTCCACGGTGGCAAATCCTCCTGTACTCATGGGAGGTGCTGTTGAGCAATGAGGAGAAGCCAGGCAAGAGAGGACAGGTGGGGAAGAATGTCCCCGGTGGCGAGAGCAAGTGATGCAAACGCCCAGAGGCAGGAATGAGTTTGGTTTTTTAAGAAAAAGAAGGAAGACGGGTCTGGGTAGGGAGGCGTGTGAAGGAGGTTGGGGTGGGTGGCAGAGGCAGGTTATGAAGGGCAGTGGGTTTGCGGGTATTTTAAGTGTGGTGGGAGCTATGTTCGCAGAAGAACAATGGATGTTCTTCTTCCTCAGGCCTCCATGTGGAGAATAGGCTGTGGGGGTTAACCGCGGGAGGGACAGTGACAGATGATCATCCCCCAGGTGAGGACGTCTGTACTCACTGCCAGGTTGTGGGAGGTCAAGGTGCTGACCACCACGAGTGGGCAGTCAGGGAAGACTTCCTGGAGGAAGCATGAACGGCTTAGCTTTAAGCATGGAGTGAATGTCAGTGGTGGAGAGGAGGTGCTGCAAGCAGTGGAGCAGAGCATGGGCGAAGGCTCCTCGTGGGCTGAGCTCGGTCCAGGGCGGGTGGGGCGGTGGCAGTTTTGTAGCCCACTCGGGACCCTGACCCTCTTCTCTGCTGGAGAGAGCCCCCTTGTACCTTCTGGATTCTTTGCTCCCTGTTCCTTCCCTGGACTGACTCAGCTCTCCTTGCTCTGCCCCTGGAAGAGGCACTTTACCTCTCTGGGCCACTAATGGGATAATAACATCTGTCTGATGGGATCAAGTCAGTTAAGGAAGGCAAAGGGCCTGCAGGCACCAAACTCATTAAGGAGTACTTTCTCTGCCTTCCATCCATCCATAATCTCATTACAGAAAACCTCGGAAGTTATAATAGAAGAAATACCCAGTTACCCTCCACAGAACCTGATCACAGCCACTACTGTGAGATGCAGAGGGTGCCAAAAAAATGCATGCACACTTTAAGAAAGGAAAAAAACTGTATTAAAATTGTAATACTCAATATATACCACTAACAAAAGATGAATCCAAGTCACGTCTGACTTCACAATTAGAAGGGGTGCTCATCGTGGACTCCATCAGTGTTTATGTAGTACATAGATGAAGTCGCTGAAAATGTGTATGCTCTTCTGGGCACCCTGGTGTTTCCTTCCAATCTTCGCTCCTACTGTACATATTTTTTAAGCAGTTAAATTAGGGCTTGCACCCAGATTTGCATCTTTTCCACGTTTGGTTCTGCTCTATGAGAGGCGCCTCCTTGTGCCTACAGTGTCTTTGCTGTCCCTTTGAATGGCTGCGTAGTAGGTCCCTCGGAGTGGAGATGGAGCACACAGTGAGGCCTGCTGGTTGCTTCCTAGTCATACTGCACAGTGGTCTGGGAACCCCTGAGGGTGGGGGCTGGGTCGTCTCACTTGGCCTGGGCCCCCCTACCCGCAGGGCTGTTCCAGAGAAAGGAGGTGCCACTCTGAATGCCCGATTGATTACAGAGCCACACCTTCATGCCCAGAGTGGGCATGAAAGGCTGCAGCTGGGCCTGGTAGCTCCCTGCCACCCCCTCTGGCACCCTCTGCCTTTGCAGACACCAGGCTGGGGCAGGAAGCAGAGAGCTGGGAGCAGTTGGCAATGAAAACCTATAAGAAGGGAAGGGAGATTCCTGTCACCCAGAGCTGCTTTTGTCCCTGCTCCAGCTCTCATAACAAGAGTCTGTGGAGAGGAGGGGCAGGTGAAAGCGCCAGAGTGGGACAGTGGCACCCCCATTCCTGTTGGGCCCTCAGGATCCCTTCCCATCCTGTGGAACTGGCCATCTGCTCTCTGAGGTGCCACCCCCCTCAGAGGCTGGGACCCTGTGTGAGGAGCACTGGGCCACTGAGGGATGGGTCTGGTGGAGGCTGGAGCCTGGTTGGGGGTGGGGGGCAGTAAGAAGCTGGTGTTTGCTCTGGGAATCAGGGCAGTGGCTGCCTCCCGAAGCATGAGCTCAGCCTCCAGGCAGAGGGTCTGGCCAAGGGCTGGGCCTGGACTGATGACCCAGCCCTCTGCCCCATGGACATGTGAGGGCCTGTGTCAGTCAGCTCTTGTTACACACAGGGAGCAGTAGGGCCAAGGAGGTCGATGGAGGGGGTCTCACAAAGCAGGAGGTGGCCCAGAGGTGGTCAGCGTAGGTTCGCAGGAGGGCTGTCTGGGACGCACGTGTGGGCAAAGGCCGGGTCGGGGAGTGAGGTCGGGGGCAGCCCAGCCCAACAGGCACCACTGAAAGCTGCTTCAGGTCAGGCTGTCAGGGAGAGTCTCGCTCAGGAGGTAACATTGGTGCAAAGATCTGAGTGACAGGAACCAATCCAGCTGAGGTTAGAAGAGCATCCAGGCAGAGGGAATAGTGGCAACAAAGGCCCTGAGGGTTGAGAGGACTAAGGGCTGGGGAGCAGTTTGAGTGGGCAAGGGGTGGGTGGGGGGGTGTTGAGAACGGGCCAGGACAGCAGGACAGGAGCTGGGGCCCCACATGGAAGCTGGGGAGCTTCGACTTGGGCTGTTGGGGGGTTTGGAATCTAGCCTGGGCCTGAAGGAAAAGGGAGTTCAGGTCTTCAGGCTGGCGGCCCAAGACTGCTGCTGGGATATGGCCCTTCCCTTGGGCCGGGAGTAGCCTGCATGGTTGGACAGGATCTGACAGTGCCCTGCAGTCGGGAAAAGGAAGGGGCCCCCTTAGCTCTTCCCCGGGGTCCGCTTCTGAGCCTGACAGCCCAGGCCAGGCCAAGGGAGTCCCTCTTGGCCCCCACAAGAAGGTCTGGTTGCAATGACCTGGGGCAGACTCAAGGAGCCCCTGAGTGAAGGGAAAGACCACAGGACACTGTTGAGCTCCCTCCACCCCTGCCCCTTTGCTGTGGCAGGCAGATCCTTGAAGGGCCTCTCCCATCCCTTGCACTGTGGTCCAGCCCCAGAGAAGTCCCATCTAGCAGGGATGGCATTTGACACTTGTTGTGTCGCAAGCAGGCTGTGCAAGCACCTTACCACATTTCTTTCCCATTAACAACGTGGTGAGAGATAACTGCTCTTCTCTCCGTTTTAAAGACAAGAAGCCTGAGGCTTGGGGCTCTCAGCTGAGTTGCCCGGAGTTAGAGAAATTAGCTGGGCTGGAGTTGAGACTGGAGTGGGGCTGGGTTTAAACTGGCTCAGGCCACTGGCATCTGCTGTCCCACCCATGAGTGGGGCAGCTGGGGCCCCACCACACACTCAGTTACACCCTGGGCAGGTGGGCAGGGTGGGAGGAGTGAGCCGTTCTCAGGTTGGTCACAACTGTCCCTCAACGTGTTTTTGTCCTTTTCTCATGCTGGGGTCCCAGAACACAGGAGGTCAAGGCCAAGTGCGTGGAATTCCCCCTGAGAATTCCCCCTGAGCAGGCCACTCAGGGTGGGGTCCGCCTCCTATGTGTTGATACCCCACGAAGGACCCACCTAGGACTGGTCCCAGAGCTTTTGGTTCTGATCTACTGAGCTGGAGCCTGGATGCCCCTGTACCCTGTGGGTGCTCCAGCCAGATGTGCCCAAGGTTCGAGCCCCCAGAGTGTAGCAGCTGGCTTCTAGTCTTAACCTTGATCCCACCCCACATTACCCCCAGAGGATTATGTTTTTCACCTTGGTACCCCGTTTTAAGTGACCGTGCAAGCCTGGGCAGAACCAGGGCCACTCCAGCCCCTGCTCCTGAGCCAGCACGGCACCCAGGCAGCACTCCCTGCTTCAAGGTTAACCTCTCCTGCTCTCCCTAACCACATCCTAAACTTTTTAATGGCATCAGGATGGGGAAAGCCAAGCTGAGCTTTTTTGTGGCTGGACTGTGAGGCGGGCAGGGGGCAGGGCAGCCGCCTAATGCTCCTGACGTTGCCGTATTGATCCCGGGGGCGGGGGCCCGGCTCCCAGCTCTGCCTGCCGTGTGTGACTGCAGCAGGGTTTCTCCATGGGGAGTTGGCTCTGCTCTTTCCGAGGTAAGCCACCCACCCACATCTGCCCCTCCCCCCCCCGGGGCCTCTGGATCCTTCTCCTGGGTGGGGGCTACTGAGATCCATTTGGCTCAGGAAGGGCACTGAGCAATTCTTGGGGTTGGGCCTTACCCTAGAATGGCTGATAGGGGGTCCCTTCTCCAGGGATGGCTGGCTGGAGGCGGTGTGGTGGGGCAATGCTGAGCCTGTGGGCCGGAGGGATGGCCTTGGTCAGGGTCCGCTGGGAGTGGTGGGCTCAGTCCTCCCTGGAGACCATACCAGTGGGTGATGTCAGAGGGGCTGACCTCAGTGTGGACGGGGCTGGGGAGCTTACGGGGGGGAAGGCTGGCTCCCCTGAGGAATGCCATGGACGTCTCACCCCTTCCATTGTCACCTTTGTGGAGCACCTGCTGGGGGAGGTTAGAGCAGAAAGCACCTTCAGGGTCCGTGGGCATTTCCGTGTGTTGCTTTCAGGCCACCAGGGAGGGGAGTTCGGCGTCATGGCGAGGTTGCGCTTCAGCCTGGTCCCTGGGCTCTGAGGACAGTGTTCTAGGTGGGGTGCAGATGTGTACCCTGGCATCCTGGGAGTCATGCTGTCTGTACATTGGAAGCCGCTCCATGGGACCCCAAGGAGGAACGGGGCCCCGGGGAGTGGCTTCTGATGAGCTGGTCTGATTGGCAGGCAGGGTTTCCTCAGGTGACAGAGAGGAACCTCTGTGCTATAGCCGAAGGCGAGGGTGACTGTATTCTGCCTGGGACAGCCCTGTGGTCTTGGCATGGTGCTGTATTAGCAACACCTCTCTTCTCTCCGAGGCGTTTGGTGTTGGCTGACGAGTCGTGTGGTCACCTTACCTCCAGCGCCTCCTGAGCGGTCAGTGCTCATTAGCACGTTAAGGCTCTGAGAAGTCCTGCAGCAAAGTAACCTGACCTTCAAGCCGGGCCTTCTCCAGCCTGGCTGAATTTGGAGATTAGATGTTTTTTCATTGTATTATACCGATTATCCTTCCGTGGAACTAGGCTCTGTGGAACATTTAGGCAGGAAGTACGTGACTCCTTGAGAGACCGGTCCCAGCTTGGGTGCGCGTTGTTCCCCGTGGCCCCAGGAGCAGAGGGCTGACTTTGTGCCGTTAGCGTCACCGTGGATTTTGCGAGGCCCCTGTTGTATGTTTGTGAATTGATTCCTTTTCAGCCTGTCCCTATATTCCCGTTCCCCTAGTCCTAGGCATGTCTGCCCCTGTGCTGTTTGGGGACACCCTTGGACCCTCTTTTCTCATCAGGTAGCACATCAGAAACACTTCCCCTTGTAACCTGGAAGAAGTACTTTTAAAGGTTGTTTGATAATCTGGAAAACTTGACCATAATTTACGTAACTTCCTTCCCTATTTTGGGGCACTTAGATTCAGGTTTTGTTTTTCTGTTTGTTTTGTGAATGACAAGACAGTGAGTCAGTTTTTTCTGTCTAAATGAGTTCCCTGGGAAATGGGCCAAAGATTACATTCCATATTTTATTTTTTCTTTTGGAAAACATTTGCATTTCATTTTTATTACATTTTATTACAAAAGTAACATGGGCTCATTATAAAAGTCAAGGTTAACATAAAAAGTGATCCCTGTCTAGAGATTTCAAATGGATTGGAGGGCATGATGACGTGTTTGGGTTTGGGGAGTGATGGCAGCATTGGGTTTTGGGGGGAGTGATGACGTGTTAGGGTTCGGGGGGGGTGATGATGTGATTGGGTTCGGGGGTGATGATGTGATTGTGTTCAGGGGTGATGGCATGATTGGGTTTGGGGAGTGATGACCTGATTGGGTTCAGCGGGGGTGATGGCGTGATTGGGTTCAGCTGGAGTGATGATGTCATTGGGTTTGCCTTGTAGAGAGCTCAGTCTCACAGTTCTGGAGGAGGGCCTGCAGCAGAGGGATGAAGGGAAGCTGTAAGACCCTCTGGAAGTTGCTGTGCTGGGCAAGGTGTGAAATCTCAAAGGCCTGACCTTGGGAGGGTCCTCTGAGACCCTAGAGGGAGGTATGGATTTAGGAGTTATTTCTTTGATGGAATTGCTGGATCTTGATGAATAATTGGATTGAGCAGGGGGAGGAGTCAAGAGGATCTGCAGCCTGAGTAAATGAACGGCGGGCGGGGGCGGGGAGGGGGGCAGGGGGGTATACTTCTGAGATGGGGAGGACAGAGGAATAGCTCTTTGGTTCAGAATGTCATGTGAGATTCTGGGAGACATCCAGGAGGAAGCAGCTGCTCGCTGGGCAAGTCTGGTGTCCAGGGAAGGAATCTGGGCTGGATGGAGCAACTGGGGCCCATCTTCATTCTGTATCTCCCTGAGTCATCTCCCAGAGAGCCAGCTCTTTTACAAGGAAAATGTATTAGTGTCTTTTAAAAAGCAGAAGTGTGTCAGCATACAGGCAGTAGCTAAAGCTTCAGGAGAGGATTGGATCGTGTAGATCAGGGTTCCCCCAGTATTGACCAGAGAAGAAAGACAATTTCTCCTGCCTCTTTCCCCCTCCCACCTGCTCTGTGTGTGGAGACAGGTCAGGGGACTTGGTGCTTCTCTGCCTCCTTCCTGCCTCACATTCATGGTGGATAATTTATATGGCTCTTAGGTGGGCCACCCATCCAGGGTGTGGGTTGGGCTGAGACTGGTGGTGTGGTGGCACCAACCCATGCTGGCTCACAAGAACCAGTTGTGAAATTTCAGAAATTTTGCAAGACAGATGTTCAACACAGCTATTATTTTAAACAATCAGATTGTGTGAACTTAACAACTAGATAACTTCTGTTAAAGGAGTTCCCTGGTGGTGCAGTGGCTAAGGCTTTGGTGCTGTCAACGCCATGGCCTGGGTTCGATTCCCAGCCAGGGAGCTACCTGCATAAAAAACAAAACAAACAAAATTCTTTTAAAAAAATAGGTAAAAATATTAAAAACTCATGACTTCTAGTAGTACTTCTGGTAGGTTTTATACCACTAATACTTCTATTATTTTAATACTGGTAAAAAACTACTGTTACTACTAGTAAGATTTTATAGTATCTCTCTTTTTCAGTTTATTTATTCTATGGCAGTCATGCTATATAATCTCTTCCAGCTCCATGGCCAATGACATCATGCTGGTAGCTTGAAACTGGCCATGGTGGGAGAATTTACACCATGGAAATGGGCAAATGCTACAGATCAGGGTTATCTATTTATTTTCTCCCTGACCAGCCCGAACACAAACTGAGAGAGGAGTGGAGGGAGACTGTCTTATTGGGGAGGACCACCAGGGGGTCAGGGGTGGAGGAGGCAGAGAGACCCCCAGTCCTGTCACAGGACCAGGGAGGCCATGGCATCTTCCCATAAGCAGTGTCCACAGCAGGGAGGGGTTAGGAGCTGAGGGTCAGAGTCTCCTCGGCGGAAGAACCACTTCCTTCTAGACACTGCTGGATGGAGAGCTACCCACCTTGAGAAATGCAGAGGACCATGGAATATCAAAATATGGCCCCATTTGTGTTTGTAGTGTGCAGCATATACGCATGCGCACACGTTGCGCGCGCGCGCGCGCACACACACACACACACACATGTACATGCACCATATAAAGCCTAGAAAACCATGCACCAAAGCTAACTGCATTATGTTTGTGCGATGGAACTGTTAGATGCTTTACTTACTTTTTTAAAAAATTGGTATACTATTTTTTTTGCAGTAGACGTGAATAATCTGTGTAATAAACATTTAAATAGAGGGAGAAATTTTTGTTTGCTGGAAAGGAGAGTAGGTAACAGCAGGAGGGGGGCTGCCATAGGGAAGGCTGCTGTTTTGTGGGCTGGGGACATCGATGCCACATGTGGGCTCTGTTGGAGAGCCAGGCGGGGGAGAAGGGAGAGGTGGGGCAACTAAAGAGGGATGGAAGTTTGCTTCTAAACGGAGAAGAGGGTTCTTAACTTTTCCTGTAGAAACACGAGGAAAGCAGAGAGGGTTCAGGGAAGTACGAAGGCAGAAGGGAGAGCAGGTGAACCAGAACCAACCTGGAATGAGCCTGTTTCCTTGACTAAAGGAATGAGAATGACTCCTGCAGCTCCGGATGTGAAGATGCCATGTACCCAGCACAGAGCCATTGTGGCTCCTGCTTCTGGGATGGGCCCCAGCTCTGAGCGTTGAGGGCCTGCTGCCTAGCTCTGGGCTGGGTGCTAGAGAGGGAGCAAAGTCCTCTTGAACTTTGGTTTGTGTCTGGGAGGCAGACATACATGGGTGAAAATAGGGGATAAATCTTTGGGAGAATAGAGGAGTAGAAGGTGATGCTGATGGACCGGCTTTTAGATGAAGCAGTCAGGGAAGGTGTCTCTTAGGAGGTAAGGGAGCAAGCTGTGTGACCGTCCAGGGCAGAGGTGCTGGGAGGTGCTCCTACCCCCATTAGTCGTGAACCTTCTCTCCCCAACCCCAGGTGCCCCTGGATCTTGGTCCCGTCCTCAGTCAGGCAGGTGGCAGGCAAGTTGTAGCTGCAATCCTGATTTTCTCCCCACCCCCACTGCCTCGCGGGGCCCTTGTTTGCCCGTGCCTGTCATCCCCAGCATCTGACAGTGGGTGCTCAGTGAGTGGGGTCCCTGGTGGCTGAGATTCAGCAGGTGTGGAAAAGACCCAGCCTGACTTCCCCGGGACTTGAGTGCTTGTGGAAGGACGGGGGGATGCCTTCTCGTCTGGACCCCCCACCCACTGTTGGACCAGGCCACCAGCTGCTGCCACTCCACACCATCTCCTTCAGCCCTTTTCATCCAAGTTCTACTTTGAACTTGAAACCAGCAGTAAATTCTGTCGTGCCTGTGTCTGGAGGAAGGATCAGCTGCTCCTGTGAAGTTGAAGTTTTGTCACTGCCCTTTGCTTTCTCGGGGGTTCTCTGAGCCACTGTGGCTCTGTGCAGGAACTCGGAGGGAGCGAGGCCCAGGTCCTGGCTTCAGGGAGCTTCCCGAGCCGTGAGGGTGCGGCCAGGTCTGACAGCTGAGTACTCACACCAGCTCCTCCGGGCAGGAGAGGAGGGATATCAGTGCTGGCCAGGACCGTAGCTATTTCTAACTAAGCTCTTTGTTGTCCCATGGGGAAACTGAGGCCCGGATATGGGAGGGGGCTTGGTCAGGCCTAGCCAGTGTGTTATAATGGCACCCTGGAGGACTCTGTTGACATTTTCCACGCCTTCTCAACCTCGGCTGCTGAAAGTTCCCCAGTGTCAGAGGGGGATTTGATGAGAGTTTGTCCCTGGGAGACTGGGACAGCCGAGGGCACTAAGAGAAAAACTGGAGCAAAACACCCAAGCGTGGTTGCCGCAGGATTTTAGCAGCTGTTCAAAGCAGCTGGTCCCTGGGCCTCAGGTCCCTGGAAGGGGCAGAGGAACAAAGATTACCTGAGAGTCTGCCTGTGTGGGAACAGCTGGGAAGGGGAACAGCTGAGTAGGCGGCCTTTTGACAATAGCCACGCGGGGTCCCCCTCAACCTGGGACCGCCCTCTGTGCTGTAAGCAAAAGGTAGGTAGGGACACGCTCTTACCTGGGCCACAGCCGTTCAGATCAGTTAGCAGACATCACAGAGCCCCTCAACACAGGGAAGCATTCTAGAAATGATGTGGGAAGGGCACTGACACCTGCGAGGTCCCTGCCGAGCACGAGTTCTTTCTAGAGGAGCTGTCGCGATGGAGGGCTCCGAGCCAGACCAGCGGGACCCGGCTCCTGCCTGGGTGACTTTGGGCAAGTTTCATAACCTCTGTTTCCTAATCTGCCAGGTAATGCACAGACAGTCCTCAGTCCTCTGGGGATATGCAGTCAGCACTTCGTACACGGCAGCTACAGTTTTTAATAATGGTAACACTGACACCTCGTTGTCGATGGGACCCACTGGCTCCTTGGGCAGTGTTAGGAGGGGGCTGGGGACTGGGCACCATCAAATTTGTGGCTTCCTTCCCCCCGGCTGCATTTCAGAGCAGCTTTGCCCAAGGAAGGTGCCCACCTGACCCAGTGTGCAGGAGAGCCACTGTGGGGAGTGGGGGCGTCCCAGATCCCAGCAGAAGCTCCTAGTGATACTGAATTGTCATAGGTCAGGGCTGAGGACTCCAGGAGCTTGGTCCGGGTACAGCAGGATGGGGTCCATGCGAGCTGACTTACACTCAGTGTTTTATGCCTAGTTCAGAGGACTCAGCCGCCCTCTCTCACTTCAGTTGCATAGAGCCACTTGTCCAAGGTCACCACCACCTGCCTAGAAGTTCTTCTTCTGCCTCCTGGGCCTTTTGTGTGTGGTTTGTTTTTTTCCCCAATCTCTCAGTTTTTGTATAAATCACTCTCATCACATAACGGTAGTTAATACTCATGGGCACACGTATGGGCCAGGCACGGTCGCTATTATTGCTTAGCAGCCCAGGACAGAGGTGCAGGTGAGGAGGCCTGTTGGGACTGAGGGGAGCTGGGTTCGAGAGCAGGTCTTTAGGGCTCCAGGGCCTGCTTCCTCAGCCACTGTGGCCTCCGCCTTGTGGGATCTCAGTGGTGGAAGAGAGCCTTGGGGGCCCCCAACTAGGGTCCCATTCAGGGTTCATCTGTAAACAAGAAATGGAAGAAGACATCCTTATGTAAGGCATACAAGATGAGGTTGTCCCCTGCTTGAAGGAAACTGTAGGGGTTAGCCAGATTCAGAGGAATCCAAGATTTGGGGTGGTTGTAGTTTGGGGCTGGGCGTGGGGGGTGCTTTATCTACAGTTGTTAGATGAGTGAGAGTGCCCTGCACAAAGAGCCATGTGCCTTCGGCCGGAGCCTGGCTCTGCTGCCTACTGCCTGGGAGCCTAGATGAAGTACCAGTGCTCTCTGAGCCTCAGTGTCCACGTCTGTAAAACTGGGATGACAGACTCACTTCACAGGATTAACTGTGACGGTCAGGCTCAGAGCAGAGCATCAGTTCATGGGCGTCGTGATTGTGGTTGTTAATCAAATTCGGCAGCGAAGAGCGTTGATCTCCCAGGAGCCCAGCTCACAGGTAGCCCCCTCCCCCCAGTCAGGACCCCCATCCTGGCTGTTCAGGCCCTGGGTGGGCATGTGCTTTCCCACCATTGCTGCCAGTGCCCAGAGGGAGAAACTGCCTGCTTGGCCTCGTGTGTTGGAGCTGCCTTGGGAGTGTGTGGCTCTCCGTTTCCCGGAAGCTCTGTCCTTAAGGGTTGGCTTCCAGCCCTGAGATAGTATCCAGCCAAGCCTGGGGCCCCAGGTTTCTTGGCCTTGGATGAAAAGAGGATGTTGGTGGGAGCCTCTGCCCTCTGTCCCCCCCCACCCCACCCCCACTGGCCGCCCGTGGAAAGTCCCAGAAACATAGGCAGCTCTGATGGGGGTATGGCAGCATCTGCGTGCCTCCTGTCCCCGTCTGTGCTTCACAAGCCCGTCAGCCTCTGGAGTAGAGGAGAAGGATGAGACTTTCTTTGCTTGTTGCTTGGTCTGACAGGAAAGTGGGGGCAGCCTTCAGACCCTGAAGTGCAAATAGGTGGGCTTTCTGATGGACCACCTTCCCTACGTGGGGCCCGGGAGCCAAACACACGTGAAGCATGTGGGGTCGAGCCCTGTTTTGTCATTTCCTGAGTGACCTTGAGCAAGTCGCTTCCCATCCCTTCCTCTTTAATGTCTGGAACACATCGGAGCCCAGGCCTGGGAGGTAGGCCCCCTCCCAGAGTTTGGGTCCCATTTCTACTCTGTGGCTTTGGGGAAGGCCCTTGCCTCCCTGGGCCTTGGGGTCATTCTTCCTATAAGGAGGGGGCTAGATCAGAGAGCCTGGAGTTCATCCTAGGAATGAGGGTTCATACTTGTTTCTGCCTCCTGCCTGCCTCCCTCCCACTTTTCCTGGTCTGTGCAGCCCTGAAGCTTCCAGCTGCAGCTTAGAAATGGGGAGGGGAAGGGAAGGGAGGCTTTAGGAGAGGAGTAAAAGGGTTTTCCTGGCTCCCTCCTTGCCCCAAGATGTCTGTGGCCAGCTGTCAAGGAATAGGCTGTGAGCCTTGTGTGGCCCAGAGCTGTCTGGGGAAGAGGGTGGGGGTCCCAGAGACCACTCACAAGATCTGGGTCCACTGAGGTCCAGAAGTGGCAGCTTATAACCCTCAATACTGGGTTCATTGCTGGCCCTTGAGTCTGAGTGACCCCGAGCAGTAGAAAGTGGCTTCTGGAGAGGCACTGAGCTTTTAATCTTTAGAACTTTCCAGAGGGGTTGGGAGAATAGGGAGAAACCTAGGGATGCCCGAGGTGCACAAGGAATGAAACACTGCCGGCCATGCGCGCCTCAGTTTCCTCCTCAGGTAGCCGGCACAGACACCCTCCAGCTCGCACTCAGCCCTAATTGCTGCCTCTCTCCCCACCCGACAGGCTCCCCCCTGCACAAGCAGGCCTCAGGCGCCTCCTCCACGGCCGCGCCCGCCGCCCCCGAGAAGCCTGGACCGAAAGCGGCCGAGGTGGGCGATGATTTCGTGGGGGACTTCGAGGTCGGTGAGCGGGTGTGGGTGAACGGCGTGAAGCCAGGCGTGGTGCAGTACCTGGGTGAGACGCAGTTCGCGCCCGGCCAGTGGGCCGGGGTGGTGCTGGACGAGCCGGTGGGCAAGAACGACGGCGCGGTGGGCGGCGTGCGCTACTTCGAGTGCCCGGCCCTGCAGGGCATCTTCACGCGGCCCTCCAAGCTGACCCGGCAGCCCACGGCCGAGGGCTCGGGCAGCGATGCCCACTCCGTGGAGTCGCTGACCGCCCAGAACCTGTCGCTACACTCAGGCACAGCCACACCCCCGCTGACCAGCCGCGTCATCCCGCTGCGGGAGAGCGTGCTCAACAGCTCCGTCAAGACAGGCAACGAGTCCGGCTCCAACCTCTCAGACAGCGGCTCTGTGAAGCGGGGCGACAAAGACCTGCGGCTAGGAGACCGGGTGCTGGTGAGTCGTCTCCCCCACATCGCTGCACCCGACATGGGCGAGCTGGACCCCAGGGGTGGGCTCGGGTGGGATTCCGGCTGGGGCACCCACTCTTCTTTAGAACCACACAGAGGGGTCAGGGAGGCAGGTTTAGTGGGCTGTGGAGACTGTCAGTGTGTGACCCTTGGCAGGTGTCTGAGCCTTTGTGGGCCTTAGTCTTCCCATCTGTGAAATGGGAATTTTAATGCTACCTCCCTCCTAAGTTATAATGCCTGTAGATGGTACCTGATAGTAAGTGCCCTATAAATGTTAGCTACTGTTGGTATTGTTCATTGATCTAGCCCACCAATGTGGATGTGCCAGGCTTGTACAGGAAAAGACCAGGGCCCGGGGAGCTCAGGACCTCTGCCCAGGGTTGGGTGGTTCACAAACCTCATTAACTGTAATAGAAAGTGATCATGGTTGCCGTGAAGGAGAGAATTAGGCCACTAAAACCACAGGGATCTCCAGCCAAGTCTTCCTCCCCGAGGCCCCACGTCTCCCATAGTCCCAGCAGTTGGGGCCAGGTTAGAAGGAGGCAGTGGTCCCCAAGTCCTTCAGAGACTGGATTCACTCTTCTGCGGTTGAATGCAGCAGTGTGAGGCAGACCTGTGCTGGGCGTTGTAAGGTACACAGGATGGGGTCTTAATGTTCTGTGACAAGCCCAGTGCTGGCATGGCCGAGGTGGCCCTGGGCTGACTGTGCCCTTCAAGAACCACAGTGTTCGGTAGGTGAGAATAACGCACAGGGTAGTCCCTAAAAGGGTGTCTGGCGGGCTTGGGGTCTGAGGAGTCAAGTTGGTGGCGGGAGGGGTTCCTGTGCTCAGGTCAGAGAGGCTTCCTGTGGGAGAGTGGGAAGGGGGTTCCTACCTCAAGAGTGGGCTCCAAGGCTGTGTGCAAAGGTTTGGGGGCTCTGGGGTCCCAGAATGGGAATCCCAGAAGGTTATTACTGCCTGAGATCCTTCTTCCCCATTCTGGAGACCTTTCACAGGGCCAGGGTTCCTCTTGGAGGCCTCTGGGAAGAGCGTTTAGGAAAGGGGGTGGTGGTCAAGAGGAAATGTTTATACCCACTGCCCTGCTGAATCCTCAAGCCCACACTGCGATGTAATTTTATCATCCCTACCTCATGGATGGAGAAACTTGTGTGAGATGACAGAGCAGGGCCAAGATTCAAATCAGCACCCAAAGCCTGCCTTCCTGTCACTGTGTCATCTCTCTCTACCCTGACAATCTCTCTGGCACCTCCGCATCCCAGGAGCCAGTTTGCCAGCCTGGTTCCCCATGGACAGAACTTCTCCCCTGACGCCCTCCGCTGTGGGTGATCTGGTGGGAGCGTGGCCAACCTGCCTTCCCGCAGCTTACAGTCTGTGGGGAGAGAGACCGTGACCCAAGTGATGCAGACGTCAGTATTTCCTTATAGACTCTGGTGAATGCCACGAAGAAATGATACAGGGTGGTGCTCTCGAGCAGATCGCAGAAGGACCTGGTGGGAGAGCTTCCCTGAGGAACAGTGTTAGGGCTGAAATGAGGGAATGGCTTGGCATTGCCTGGCCGACGTGAGGCAGGAGCATGGCACTGGCAAAGGCCTGTAGCCAGAGAGACTTGAGAAAAAGAACAGGGAAGCTAAGCAGGTAGCAAGGGAGCCGGAGCAGGGCTGTGCCCAGGAGGCTGGCATAGGCTGGGGCAGGGTGCTGGTAGGGTTTTGCTCTAAGAGCAGAGAGCTGTGGGAGGCTCTGTGTTGCAGCGTGAGCAGATTCACATTTTAAGCACATCTTGCTTGCTGGTTTTGGGGACAGGATGGGAGGGGGCAAGAGTGCAGAAGAGAGTGTCGGGGCTGCTGTGGCAGTGCCAGGGGCAGGGGAGGCTGGACTCACAGCATCCCTGTGTCTTCCTGTCCAGGAAGCCCGTTTGGAGACAGTCTCTCTGCTCCTCCTGCCCTAGCTCCCTGGGAAGCCAACTCCAGCTAGGGGGACCCAGGCTAGCTGGCTTACGGTCTTACTGCACGGCCCTTGGGGGTGCCCAGAGTCTGAGAGCTCCTGCCTGCTGTGGCCACTGCAGGGAAAGCAGGTCTAGATTTGTGCCCTTTCTGCTATGTCCTAGTTGGGCGAGTTCCTTAACTGAGACTCATCCTCATTCATTCATTCATTCATTCATCATCTGTTTGTTCAGCAAACAGCGTTGTGAGCACCGCATGATGCTTTTCAAAAAACAATTTCTCTTTCATTTACAGTTGACATACAATATTATATTAGTTCAGGTGTACAATGTAGTGATTCGACTTTTATATATCTTACAAAGTGATCAGTGTGATAGTCTAGTAACTCTGGCACCGTGTGAATCTTCTGTTGGGAGCATAGAGAGAACCGGTGGACGTGGGAGTGCTTCAGTTACGTGGGGCTCTGGCTGAGGCTGAGCAAGTCCTGGTTTGTGTCATATGAGTGCCCTGCGTGGGGTCTTCAGCCTCTTTGGGGTGGCCAATGGCAGCTCTGGGGGTTATTGAGCAGGCCGGATTGGTCCCCAGGTTGGGGGAGCAAGGGAATTAACCCCAGAAATCCCTCCTTGCACCTGTCCTCCCTTCAGAGAGTGGGAACTGGGCGTGCTGGGTAGGGGGCATTCAGACTGGCACAAGGCGGACACTGCTCTAGGTGTCTTCACCAGTTCCTAGTCCTTCTGCAGAGCTGGCAGCAGTAGCAGCAGAACAGGGATCCAAGCAGGGTCGCAAGGGAGCCTGAATTCCGAGCCCACAAGCTGATTGCCTCCTCACTTGGAGACAATGCTTTTTTGGGGGGCGTGCCCTCTGTGGGCACCGTACCCAGCACTTTCTGTACCTTGTTCCTTTGAGTCCTCCCCTCTGCCGTATGAGGCGGGGGTTATCCCCTCCACCGTTTTACAGATAAGCAAACTGGGCTCAGCCCTGGCCAATAGCCTGCTCAGGGTCACACAACCAGGAGGTGATGAGCCATTCATTCCTTTATTCACTCATCACTCTGCCTGCTCTGGATGACCTTGGAGTCTGGATTGGGGGGAAGGAATTTGAAGGAGGAATCTGTTTCTACCATGAGGGTGGGGCCCCACCTGCTCTCCCCCCGTCTCTACTCTGCAACTTTCTATGGGTTAGTCCTCCAGCCTGGTCCACTGTGCACTGCCAGGACCCAGCTGGCTTGGCTGGCCCCAGAACTTGCTTTTCTCCCCTGTGCCTGCTGTAAATACCTGACGTACCCCCTTCCTGTCCCTACCCCACCCTTAAAAAATTACGTTCTGGATGTGGGTAACTGTCCTGAAGTTATACGACTTGAAGATGGGGGACTCCAGGGAAAACAATATGAAAAATACTACTTTTGCAGATTTTATAAATCATATGATCTGTGAATGCATTGTCAGGGCCTCAGAAGAGGCCAGGGCAGGTTCGGAGCACTGATGCCCAAGCTCTGTTAGCCTCACCAACCACACACCTGCTTCTGACCTGGGTTAAAGGCGTGAGTAGTATTTGTTACTAGGAATGTAAGTAACGGTGTTTATGTTCATTATGCTTCTCACTAAAGATACCTCTGGATCCTGGTTTCATTTGGGCCTCAACACTACCCCATGAGGTCCATATACTAGCTACCTAATCATAGGCAAGTTATTTATCCTCTCTGTGCCTCCGTTTCTTCACCTGTAAAATGAGGATAATAGATCACCTGTCTCGTGTGGCTCCAGGTAAGCTCTGTGAAATGTTAGCTGTTGTCAGCATTGAAGTCCGAGAGGCATGCGCGTTTTTCTCAACCATGGAGTCACAGGTGCAGTGAGGGGCTCAGAGCTCAGGGACCCCCCCCAAGGTTGCACAGTGACCCATGATGACCTGAGTGTCCTTAGCTTCTATTGGTCGAGTATGTGCTGTGAACAGCCCTGTGCTGAGAACTTTACACACGCAGTCCACTTCCACTTCAGCCCTGAGGGGTGCTTGTTTCTGGGGGAACCTCTGGAGGGTAAGAGGGAGACCTGGAGACTACAGGAGAAGCATACCTCACCTTTCCAGAGTAGTGTTACTTAAATATTGCGAGTTTTGTCGTGTGTTGGGCTGCATGGATCACCTTTGGTTCTCACAGTTGCCCGAGAAGCAGATGTCCTATTTCATAGGCTAAAGCCCGAGACCAGAGACCTGAATTTCCCACAGCACCTAGAGTGAAAGTAGCTGAGCTGGGCCCACAGGCTAGCTGTCCTGGCTTTGTCCTTTCCCACCCTCTGCCCCCTTCCTGGCTCCAACACACACACAGATAACCTTTTTGGCTACTGCCTAGAGTTCCTCTAGTTCTGTTCTGCCCGATTTCCTCTTCTAAAATTCTGCCTTCCTTACTTAGTTTTCTCAAAGCTTGGCCTGGGCAAGTTTGGAGTCTTGCTCTGAGTGAGCATTCAAGGGTCCTGAGTGTCTGGGGTGAGGGTTCCTGGCCGAGGTGGAAGCAGAGAGGTGAAGTGACTTGTCCAAGTTCCCATAGCCTTTTAGAACATGCCAGGCAGAGCTGAGACAGGACCCAGGCCAGGTGAGACCCTGGCACCCCAGGCCACCTTTCCATCTCCTTCTGACTGGGAAAGCCCTCCATTGCCTGTGGCCCTAGGGGGCATCCTCTAGGCCCAGGGAGCATGTGGGGGGCACGTGGCTGCCTGACAGGCCTGAGACATGGAGAGCTGCTGTGTGTGTCCCCCTTGGGGCCTACAGGATCCCCACGGTGTGGTCCTGAAAGTCCATCTTAGGAGGTGGGTCTGTCTGCATGGGTTTTAGGGAAGTTGGTTGTAGAGGCAGCATGGCCTGGTTGTGGCAGACTCGGGCCAGCCCGGCAGCCAGCAGTTCAGGATTGAGGTCATGAAAGGGAAAAGACATTCCAGGTTGGAGTTACAGAACAGCAGGAACCAGGCAGGTTGAGATCTGGTGACAGCAGGGGTCAGGAAAACAACCCCACCTGAGTGAGGGTCATTGATCAGTGAGAGCCAGTTCAGACTCACAGACAGGCCTGCTGGGGCACAGACTACCAGGCCCTAACTGTGGAATGGGTGAGGATGGTGAGGCTCAGAGAGGACAAGTACTTGCTCAGAGTCACACAGCAGGGCATAGGAAAGGCTGGGATGGGGGTTCTGGGCTTCTGTGTATCAGCCCAGGAATGTTCCCTGTATCGCCCACCCCCAGCATGCCCAGCAATCTACGTGGAGGGCTGGAAATGTCTTGGTCGGCTACAGTTGACAGTATGGGGTATAATTAGCAAGGAACAGAGAACAGCCTCAGGAAGGAAGGACGGGGCCTAGTTGGCTGCTTGTGGCTCCAAAAGGTGCACTAGGGCCAAAGCCCCAAGGAGACAAATGTCAACATGGGGTGGTGGGAGAGCTCTCTGACCCCCAGAGACATCAGATGGCAGATAGGTTGCAGTGGCAGGTCGGGTTCTCCGGAAGTAGTTGCTGAGGGGGGTTGAGGTGCAGGTGTTTATTAGGGGTTTTAACATCTGTGAAGGAGTTGGCGGGGGGGGGGGGCGCAGAGAAGTCAGACTGCAACGCAGGCTGGACAGAGCCATGGCCACCAGGGGGCACTCTGGAGCAAGTGTCAATCATAGCGCCCTGTGTTGAGCCAAAGTGTCTGGCCTTTCTGCCCCTGCCTGGCTCAGTCACTGGGTGTGGCTGCCCCAGAAAGGGTGTCCTTTCAGACAAGGGGGGCTCCCTCAGCAGGGCATCAAGGACTTCCTTGAAGCAGGACCTGTGTGGAGTATCTCCATTTAGGTGAAGCCTCAATCCCTTCATGTCCCTTCAAGTACTGGCCACAGAGCAGTTCCTAAGAAGGGTGGACCAAGAGACCTTTCTAGAGAGCCGCCTCTACTGCTGATACCCTCTCAGCACATGTCAAAGCTCAGAGTCAAAGCCACCCTTGCATTGCAGATAACCCAGAAGGTACCAGCCTACGAGGAAGTCTGACCAGCCAGCCTTCCCTTACCCACTGGGCTGGTAGGTTCTCTGCAGGGCTCTGTCCCACCAGGCACCCCCTTGGCAGCTGGTCTGGTTAGGTGTGGGAACAGTGTCCTGAGAGATGGCTTCTAAGGGAGGAGGAATGAGGCTCTCTGTCTGCCAGTCTTCCCGCCTCCACAGTCCTGGGTCAGACACCCAGCAGGGGCCATTCATGGTATCCAGGCAGCAAGGTGGTGGGAAAGGAGGCTTAGGGGTTGGTTATGCAGGTCCGGGTGTGAGCTCACCTCTGCCCCTCACAGCAGTGTGACCCTGGACAGGGGACTGAGCCTCAGTTTCCTCACCTTTAAAAAGTGGCTGATAGTCCCACTTTGCAGGATTTGTAAAAATCTACCAAGGAAGAGTCGTGGGCCCTTGGGAAATACTGGTGTTCTTCCTCTGCCCTGGATCTCATTTATTCACACGCACTCTCCCCCGCCCCCCATCTTCTTGGCTGAGGGATACATACCTGGAGGCTGGGTGTGAGACTTAGCTCTAGCTGGGAGGGGTTTGTAGGGAGTGGCCTGGGGACCCTTCGGCAGGCAGAGGGAACAGGCCTCTGTTGTGTCTGTTTTGGGGGAAGAGACATGAGGAGGAGGAGACTCGTCTGCCAAAGAGGAGTGGGTGGGGGACTAGATCTCCTCTGGCTTCCTCTCTGTCATATGACTTCTCACTGGGTGGCCCAGGGGCCCTGGACAGCATGGGGCAAGGGACCTCTGAGGTCAGATGTAGCCCAGGCTAGCAGGCTTCCTTTCACCCAGGGTCAGAGTAGAAGAATTCTAGCATGAATCTGTACAGTAACCTATGTCTGGCCCCTCCCCACCTTTTCTTTAAAGTACACAGGTACCTCAGTTGATAAATAACCAATTCCCCCCTGTGCTGGGCTGGAGAGAGGACTGACTCAAGGCCCACAGACCCAGTCGGGGGAGTCAGTTCAGCCCACTCCTACCTGCTGCTTTGCCTCTCTGAGCCTCAGTTGCCTCTTCTGTAATTTTTTTAAATTAAATTTATTTGGGTGACATTGGTTAGTAAAATTACGTAAGTTTCAAGTGTACAAATCTATAATACATTATCTACGTATTACCTCTTCTATAGCATTCACAGCGCCTTCTTCACAAATTCCCAGCACCTGCCTCTCCCCCACTTTCTAGCTAATGCTGGTTCTGTGCTTTCAGAAAGAACAGAGCTGTGATCTGCTCCTAAACCTGCCAGGATCTGCACCCTCTTCCTTCCCTCCATCTAGTTCTGCGGTTCTCAACCTGTAGGTCATGACCCCTTTGGAAAGACCATCGGAAAACACATATCAGATATTTACATGACGATTCATAATAGCAACATTACAGTTAGAAGTAGCAACGAAAATAATTTTATGGGGGTCACCACCACATGAGGAGCTGTATTACAGGGTCGCAGCATTAGGAAGGTTGAGAACCACTCAAGTTCCATCCAGGTCCCCAACCGCCAGCTCTCGTTCCAGGCGAGCCCCTCCCACCTCCCCGGCAGATGGTCCCCTTTGTCTGCTACGCATTTCCCCTTCCCCGCCTTTGCATTCACTGCTCCAGCTTCTCCTAAAACCAGAACACTCCCCCGCAGAACTGGCCTCTGCCATCATCAGCTCCTCCCTGCTTCCTAACACTTCCTTCTCTCAACTTCTAAGATCACACACTCCCCTGCTCTTACCTCCCTGGCTACCACTCCCTGCTATCCTCTTCCCAGCATCAGGTCAGAACTCCCACCTCGGCTTGTCTGTCCTGTGTCATCGCCCTTGATGAACTGTCTAGGCTTGTGACAGTCCAGGCATATGTGAGCATCACACTGCCTAGGTTTGGATCTTCAGTCTAGGCCTCTCTCTTGAGCTCCTGTCTCATATTGTCACGCTCTTATTGAGCATCTCCACTTAACTTATATTGGTTTCCTTTGGCAGCTGTAACAAGTACAACAGACTGGGCCACTTAAAACAACAGAAATTTATCCTCACAGTGCTGGAGGTTAGAAGTCTGAAGTCACAGGTGTCAGCAGGGCCATGTTCTCCCTGAAGAATCTGTTTCATGCCTTTCTCTCACACTCTGGTGTCACCAGCAGTCCTTGGCTTGCAGCTGCGTCACTCTAATCTGCGTGCGTTTTTGCATGGCGTGTTTCTGTCTCTTCTCTTCTTACAAGCCAGTCACACTGGATTAGGGCCCACCCCAGTCACCTCATCTTAACTTCCTCACCTCTAAAAGAAACCCTGTTTCCAAATAAGGTCACATTCACACTCCTGGGGGTCAGGACTTCAACATATCTTTTGGGGGGACACAATTCAATCCATAACACAGGTCCAAAACAGAGTTCAGTTGATCATCACACAGCCTATCCCCAACCTGCTCCTCATTTTTCCCATCAGTCAGTGCGCACCTGTGTCTCCAGCAGACCTGGCCCAGTACTTGGGAGTTGGCCTTATGTCTGTTTTTCTCTCCTCCCCATCATGGGATTCATCAGCAGATCTCTGGTAACCTCCAAAATACACCCAAATCCATCCCCATCCCACCCCCTCCACTGGCAGCTGCTCCCTCTTGGACAGCAGAGCTGCTTCTCCTCAATCTCCCTGCCCCCGCAGTCAGGGCCCTACACCCCAGAGGCTCCCATCCCACTCGGCATAAGCCCACCGCCTTCCGTAGCTCCAGACCCTTGTGATTGGCCTGCCCTGTCCCCTTGTCATCGGACTTACGCCCCTCCCCCATCCAGGCAACTGTGCTCCTGCCACATGAGCTTTCTTTCCTTTACTCCAGGGTACCATGCCAATTTCTCTACCTGGGACACTGTCCCCCAGGCTTCCCATGGCTCACTGACCCACTTCCATTAGGCCTCTGTGCCACTGTCACTCCTCGGAGACAGAGGCCTCCCATATTATTCCATATAGCCCTTGTCACCTACCTGGAATAACAGCATATTATTCACTACCTCCTTTTCTGGCCAGGAGTTCCACAAGAGGGGTCTTCTCTGTTTTGCTCCCATGGCTGTGCCCCCAGTGCCCACGACAGAGCCTGAGAGCGAGCGAGGCCACACATGCATGGTGTCAGTGCTCCACAATCTAGTTGAGCCCCAGATACACCTCGCTAACTGTTATTCAGGTCAGTGCCTGTGGACATTATCAAGGAGGGTCACTGAGGGGGCTGCCTGCCTCAGTCCCCTCACTTCCCTGTATGTGCCCTGATGCTGCTGCCCACCTGGCCTCCCCTGGCCAGCCTCCTTCCTGCCAGCATCTTACCTTACACTCCTGCGCCTCCACCACCGCTACCCAGCAGGGGCTGTTCCAGGCCTCGGGCATGAACCCCTCGCTGTACCCCCACAGCAGCTCTGGGCCAGCCTCCTGATGACAGAGAGGCCTTGTTCTCTCACTGTGTGGCTGAGACCCTCATCTGAGGCACACGTGGCTATTCTAAGTCAGTCACCAGTTTTGACTTCCTCAGAGAAAGTCCCTGAGACCGATGAATTCACCCTGCCCACCACCATTGCTTTGTGGGACTGAGATCTAGTTGGTGTTTGGCCCACCCAAGCCAGAAGGAGTTCTAGGCCCACAGGTGATCCCAGGTGGTGGAAAAGGGAGGTGGGTGGGGCGCATCCCTTAGCAGACTGGGGCCTGGCATACCATGGGGGTGGACGTGAGGAGGGCAGTCCCTTAGTGAAGCAACAGGAACTCTCTTGCATTGCTTGGTGGGGATTCAAAGTGGTGTAGCCACTTTGGAAGACAGTTTGGCAGTTTCTTAGAAAAGTAAATGATTCGGCACTTGCGCTCCTTGGCATTTATTTAGATGAGTCTAAAACGTATCTATACAAATACCTGCACACAAATATTTATAGCAGTATTATTCATAAGTGCTAAAACTTGGAAGCAACCAAGATGTCCTTCAGTAAGTGAATGGATAAATGAACTTTTGTACACCCAGACAATTGAATATTATTCAAGGTTAAAAAAGAAAAGAGCTGACATGCGGGAACCTTAAATGCATATTACTAAGTGACAGATGCCACTCTGAAAAGGCTACATACTGTAAAATTCTAACTATGTGACATTCTAGAAAAGGCAAGATTTGGGGAACAGTAAAATGATCACGGGATAGGAGGGCAGAGAGAGATGAGAATTGACAGGGCATGGGATTTTTACAGCAGTGAAACACTCTGTGATCCTGTAGTGGTGGATACATGTCATTTTACATTTGTCAGAATCCAAGAGTGAACCATAACGTAGGCTATGGACTTTAGTTAGTAATATTATTATAGTTATAATCATAATAATATATCAGTATTGGCTCCTATTTGTAACAGATGTGCCACACTCATGTAAAGTGTCAGGGAGGGATATGAGGGGATATATGGGAACTCTATTTTCTGTTTCAATTTTCTGTAAACCTAAAACTGCTTTAAAAAATAAAGTCTATTTTTTAAGTTAAAAAATGTAAATATAACAAAAATAAAAACTAGAGAAGGGGCAGGTCTCCTCACTCTGGAGGGCAGGCCTGGTGCACATGGAGCGGGTCTCAGTGAGAAAGTCCCTGCAGACTCTCTGGGGCTTCAGGGAGGTGAGCTTCCGGAGGTGGTGCTGACCTGTGCAGACCCACTGCCTCTGGGGAGGCAGCAGAGTAAGGCCCAGACGGCTCTTCTACTCCCTGACGAGTCTGAACCTCAGTCTCTTCATCAAGGAATGGGGTATGCTGCGCACCTTCAAATTCATGTCTTCAGTGCTGGCACATAGTCCTTAAGAAATGGTGGGAGTGCAGCGAGTTTTAACTAGGGAGCTGGTCCCTTTCAGGCACACCTGAGGCATGCTTAGGCATGACAGAGAAAGTAACATTCAGAAAGTCCTAACTAGATTCAGATAAATCAGGTAGTTAAACACATTTATTTTCACTCTCTCCTGAACCTGCTAGAATGACAGTGAAGGGGATTTTAAATTCTTTTTAACAACTAATAGTTTATTTAAAAGTTTGAGTTAAGCATCTGCAATATGACTTCAACCTCGACGCCTGACTCAGTACTGATGGAAGTAATGTGCTTAGCAGTCCTAGAAGGACTGCGCAAGTCAGTGAGTTGCAGTGAGTTTCAGATGTGGATCCTCATCTGAAAAGGATCCTACATCTTCGAACCTTCCGCCCAGGGAGTGTTTCGCAGTGACTGTCAGGGTCCTGGTAGGCGTCCGAACTGCTCCTTTCAGTTTGAGATTCTTTCCCTGTGTGCCTCTAATCACGTCAGCACACACCTTCTCCGAGAACTCCTGTGGTGGCTGGTTAGAGTAATTCGGATGTGGTGAATTGCCGTCTCTGGGCGGTGGGCGTCCTTCCAGTATCTTTAAAAGTCACGGCTGCGGCGCCGCTTCCGGACGACTTGGCGAGAATGAGCAGCGGCGAGTCAGGGGCAGGAGCAGATGGAATGGAGCTCTGCAGGAGCTGCCACCACATCTCCCTCAAAGAGCGAAGGGAGTTTTGTTTGTTTGCTTGCTTGTTCATTCGTTTGTTTGTTTGTTTGTTTAAGATATCAAACCCTCGAGGACAAAGAGGACAGGAGAGGAGCGGGCAGCACTAGCACTGGGAATGCAGTGCTGTGGAGTCCACAGGCAGCGGGAGGAGGCAGGGAAGCAATTGAGGTTTCCTTCAGAAACCCCAGAAGCTCAGGAATCGGCTGCAAGGCGGCCCTTGGGAATAGGGCTGACATCGTTGGGGCCAGAAACTGGAGAATCAGTTGAAAAATCTTCAGCCTCTGGATCCCTGTCCCTTCCCCCTGCCCGCCTGGTGACTGTCCCTTCAGCAGACATCTGGGATGGATGCTTGGTCTCCTAAGAAGGTCAGAGAGGGTATTTGGGTGGGGGAATCCCAGGCAGATTGGACTGGAAAAGGAGGATTAGATGAACGTTTCTGTCCCGAAGGCTGAGCCCCTTTCCCGGCCAGCTTTCTCCCTCACTAGGCTCCCGGGATACTGGCCGCCAAGCCTGTGCCCTCCATGCTGGCGAGCACGAGAATCCTCTCTGGGGAAAATGGCCTGTCCTGTGAGAAACAAGAGGAGCTAACACAGGCATTCAATTCTAGCAGGACGCCATTGAATATATGAATGTGAATGTGAATATTCAGTGAACAAAAGAGCTCTGGGAAGTGAAAACTCAGATCACAGATATAAGAAACTCCACTAAAGTATCAGAAGACAAATTTAAGGAAATCTCCCATAAAATAAAGCCAAAAGATATATGCAGAACAGGAGAGAAGAATGAATCTATCAGAGTTTCCACTTCCAAGTGATAGTGGTTGCAGAGAGAGAACAGGAAAAGGAGGCAGGAAGCCAAATAAGTAATCCCAAGAAAACCCCCAGGATTGACAGGTTGAAAGGGCCCGTGGGAGCCCAGGAAAAGGGATGGGAAGAGGCCCACATCAGTGCACCTCATTGTGACACTGCACAACCCTGGGACAAAGAAAGCCCTTCAGGTTTCCCGTGGGGGAAGACTGGCTCATGTAAAGGATCAGGACTCAGAATGGCTTTGAACTTCTCAACAGCAAAACTAGATGCTTAGAACACACCGAAGGAGCCCTTGACATTCTAAAGGAAGAGACCCAGCCAAACTATCATTCATGAGTGAGGGTACTAAGAGCATTGAAAGCAGATGTTCATACCACTGGGACAAGAATGTTCACAGAGTATTTTGTGCACAGAGTAACCAAACAGTGGAAACAGCCCCCGTGTTCATCAGTGGATGAATGGAAAAGGAGAAGGCGGTATGATCCATACAATGGAGTATTATTCAGCCATAAAAAGGAATGGCGAGCTGATACTGATGAACCTGCATGAACCTGGAAAATACTATGCTAAGTGAAAGAAGCCAGACATAGGTCACCTATTGTATGATTCCATTTATAGGCAACCTCCAGCACAAGCAAATCTGTAGAGACAGAAAGTAGATTAGCAGCCGACAGGAGCGAGGGAGAGGCAGGCTGACTGCCCCTGGGAAAGCAGTTTGGTTTCAAGGCGGTGAAAGTGTTCTGGAATTAGAGGTGGTGATTGCTGTGAATGTGCTAAAAGTGACTAAATTGTACACTTTGCAATGGGGAGTTTTATATTAATGTGAATCTTACCTCGATTTTTAAAAAAGAAGGATAGAACATAAAATATTTTCAGATATGCAGAGGAGGTTCAAATACTTCATTTCCTCATGCACTTTTTCTTAGAAAACTATGGGAGGGTGTGCTCTAGAAAATAAGTGAGTAAATCAGGAAAAAAGGAAGATTCCAGGAAATGGGATCCAGCCCAGGAGAGAGGCGAAGGGACTTCTCAGGGAGATGGTGACGGTGGGCCCCAGGCTGGTGGCCTCACAGCTGAGGAGCGGGCAGCCGGTCCAGCCGGCAGCGAGTCACAGAGCTACAGGAACGTCCTCTCTGATTCAGAAAGAACTGGATGGAATTCCCAATGCCTCTGAACATCTTGGCAGGAGATTTAGACTATTAAGAGTTTGGGTTTGAAGTAGTGTTAAGTCCATAAAAACTAGGCAAACAACCCTAACAGACAGTTATCTGTAGGTTAAAAGTTGTGCAAGGTTTGTAAATGTTCTTGTTCTAAAGATAGCAGTTAGGGTCTCTAGATAGAAATGATGTAAATAAGAGTTATACTAGAAAACAGTTGTGCAGAGAAGGAAGCATAACTGCCGTCTCCCATTCTCATCTGGGAGGGGTACTTTCTTGGTCATAGCACTTTGAACCCAGATCCAATCTAAATTAAGATGTTGCTGCGTGGGAAAGGTCAGGAAGTGGGAAGTAGGTATGACGCCGTGGTAATGGGGAATTGATGGATGGCACCCAAAGTTCAAAAGGCGAGAAGCCACAGGATGTTATTTAGAAATATGGAGGCAGGTACCAAAAAATTCAGATTCAAGAGTCAAAGAGTTAAAAGTGCCTCGGAGAGGTGGAGAAACTTCTAGGGCTTTTTAAATCTTTGACTCTTTATGTATAAATAACTTTAGTTTTAAAATTTTCAACTATTTTTACAATAATATTCATACTTATTGCCCTATCCTGTAAGGTTTTTTTTTTAACTGGTTAAATACACATAACATAAAATTTACCTTCTTAACCATTTTAAGTATGTGGTTTAGTAGTGTTAAGTATATATATTCACATTGTTGTTCAAGGATCTACAGATCTTTTTATCTTGCAAAATTGAAACTCTATTCCCATTAAGTAACTCCCCATTTTCCCCTCCACTGCCCAGGCCCTGGCAACCACCATTTAAACTATTTTTAAGGATAAAATTTATTGAGACTCTAGTTTGTGCCAGACGCTGCACCTACAGTACTTAATCTTCACAAAATCCTTTTTATATATGAAGATGCTGAAGTTCAGAGAGGTTAGGTAACTTGCCCAAGTTCACACAGCTTGTGAGTGGCAGCATTTGCAGGTCTTTCTGACTCCAAAGCTCTGCCCTGGGACAGCCTTAGGAAGTCCTGGTTATATCTGTGTCCCTCCCAGCTGTCCATAGGCCTCACTGCTGGGTCTTCTCTCCCCTGCATATTGGAAAGGAGGGAGAGGATGAGCCCGGGCACCCAGTGCCTGTGCCCACTGCGTCTTCTGGACCTGAGTCTCTCCGTGTGCCGACAGGTTGGTGGGACGAAGACTGGCGTGGTGCGGTACGTGGGGGAGACGGACTTTGCCAAGGGTGAATGGTGTGGCGTGGAGCTGGACGAGCCCCTTGGGAAGAACGATGGGGCAGTGGCAGGCACCAGGTACAGTGGGCTTCCTCTGGGAGTGTGGGAGGGGCTCCTTTTCCCCAGGGATGGGTGCAGGGGACAGGATGGGGCATCTGAGGAAGTTAATGTTGAGTATCTGGCTGGCTGTGCCAGACACCCCAGTAAAGATGCTGTCTCCGTTATGTCACAGCAGCCCACAGGGGCAGGTAGGGGGAATATCATTCCCATTTTACAGATGAGAGAATGGAGGCCAGAGAGGTCATTGCTCAAGGTCACATAGAGTCAGGGGCCAGTGCTAGGAGAGGCAGTGGTCCCTGCCTTCCTGGGGTTCCCCTGGGTGATACAAGATATAATCATACAGTGACTAGCGCTCTGCAGCAAAGTGGGGGTCACAACTGGTTCCCCGTTCTATGCTATCTCTGATGGAAGGAAATTGACTGCCAGGAATACTAGGTCGAGAGGGTCTAACCTAAGCCTGGGCTTGTTGGAGATTAGTGGGGTGGCATGATGATGGGTGTGCAATACCGGGGATGGGAGACTAAGTCCAGGTAGGCTTTGTTCCTGTGCTGGCTATCCCTGGGTTAGGTTCTGTAGCCCAGACGAGGCTGTGACAGTTCTGAGAAGGAAGGTGTGCTAGGCTGTGGGGACAGCCTGAGCACAGACCTGAATGTGGGAAGAGGCAGATGAAGGGCATGTTCAAAGTGAGTCAGAAACTGGAATGGTCCCATGTAAAATCAGTGGCCACAGAGGTTGCAAGAGAAGACCACTCCGAGTTTCCATGACAACACTTTGCCTTCCTGTTTTTAAGATGACGGTTTCTCTCAGCTCACTCTGGCTTTCAGAATTTGGGGGCAGGTTGGACAGCAGCCGCTACCCCACCCCTAAGGTTTATGCCCCAGACTTTTGTTTCTCCTTACAGGGAGCTCCATGGGCAGAGAGCCAGTTGGGTTTCTTGAGTCTTGGACTGGTCCAAAAGCATTGTGAGAGAGGGGCTGCAGATATGGCTGGGGGCCTCTGAGTGGTGTGTGAGAGCCAAACACAGTCAGATTTGGAGCCTGCAGGCTGGGGTTGGCAGAGAGAGGGAAAGATCCAGTCCCAGCTTTGCCACTTAACCAGCTGTGTGACTATAGACAAGTTACTTAACCTCTCTGAGCCTAAGTTTCCTTATCTGGGAAATATAGATAACAGTAGAGTGGTTGGGGGATTGAAATGAGCATTCATGAAAGGAGACTGGCACAGAGAGGGTGCTTGGTAATTTTTATTCCTCCACCCCACTCCCAAAATATGCCCAATGGCTTTTCATGGCTACAGAGAAATCGGGCCCTACTCACCTCTGTCCCCTTTCTGGGAGTGATGGGGCCCCAAAGATGAGCCTCTCTGCTGGCCTCTGAAAGGGTAGAGAAGGCAGGAGAAGCTCTAGGCTCTTTGACCATGGTAGCAGCATGGATTTCTCTTGCTTCCCCAGGTACTTCCAGTGCCCACCCAAGTTTGGTCTCTTCGCACCCATCCACAAAGTGATCCGCATCGGCTTCCCATCCACCAGCCCAGCTAAGGCCAAGAAGACCAAGCGTATGGCCATGGGTGTCTCAGCACTGACCCACAGTCCCAGCAGTTCCTCCATCAGCTCTGTCAGCTCTGTGGCCTCCTCTGTGGGGGGCCGGCCCAGCCGCAGTGGCCTGGTGAGGGTGGGGGTGGGGAGGGATACCCTGGTGTGTATGTGGGGGTGCGTAAGGACAGATCCAGGTGTTCCAAACTGCCCCTACTTGCTCTGGCTCCAGGCATCCCTCATTTTGCAGTTTTTGAACAAAGATGCAAGTGCGTATCTTGTAATTGATCCATTTACATTTATTGTAATTTTGATATTACTGATTTATCAGTAGCCTAAGCCCTTCTCTGGGAGTTAAGGCAGTTCATACAGATGCAAGCAGGTCATGCAGGTGCAGGGCTGGGGGTTCAAAGAGGCTGCCACAGCCACCTTGGGTGAGGGAAGAAGGTGAGGTGCCCTTCTGGGCAGAGACTACTATCCAAGCTCTGTCTAGGATGGGAGGTTCCTCCTGGCCCAGGAGAGGCAGCCCACCATGGAGCAGAGCCCCTGGGTCCCCAATGAGGGAGCCCACCATGGGGCAGAGCCCCTGGGGCTCCGATGAGATAGCCCACTATGGAGCAGAGCCCCTGGGGCCCCAATGAGGGAGCCCACCATGGGGCAGAGCTCTTGGAGCCCCATTGAGGGAGCCCACTGTGGGGCAGAGCCCTTGGAGCCCCGATGAGGGAGCCCACCGTGGGGCAGAGCCCCTGGGGCTCCGATGAGATAGCCTACTATGGAGCAGAGCCCCTGGGGCCCCAGTGAGGGAGCCCACCATGGGGCAGAGCTCTTGGAGCCCCATTGAGGGAGCCCACTGTGGGGCAGAGCCCTTGGAGCCCGGATGAGGGAGCGCACCATGGGACAGAGCCCTGGGTGGCTCTCCGACTCTTCTCCCTACATAAGTAGGCAGGGGCCAGAGTGTCTAGGGCACTGGGGGTGGGCGGCAGAACCTGGGCATTGAGGCACTTGGGCCCCCCACCTGCTGGGTAGCTGCGGGTTATCTGGACAGTGCTCCAGATCCCTGAGCCCTGCCTGCACCCACGCCTTCCTGCAGCTCACGGAGACCTCCTCACGCTACGCACGCAAGATCTCAGGCACGACCGCCTTGCAAGAGGCGCTAAAGGAGAAGCAGCAGCACATTGAGCAGTTGCTGGCTGAACGGGACCTGGAGCGGGCCGAGGTGGCCAAGGCCACAAGCCACATCTGTGAGGTGGAGAAGGAGATTGCCCTGCTCAAGGCACAACATGAGCAGGTGAGTGGGCAGGTGGGGCAGTGGGCGCCCAGAGGGCACCAGCGGCCTCCTGGGACCAGGCTTGTAGGTCACTCATGCTCAGAGTGAAGAAGAAGACTAAGATGTTCATTACTCTCCTCCTCCTCCTCCTGGTGGATAAATACAGGCACTTTCAGAACCCAGATCTAAACTGTGTTTCCTGCTTTTTGCTGCTTTCTTAGTGTGAGCATTTTCTAGGTCGAGGAATGTTCTTTCCCGTTTGAATGGCTGCGTTGCCATCTATCACCGGCTGTGTCCTTGCTGACATGGCCAATCCCCTGCTGTTGTTTAAATTGCTTCCAGTTTCTCATTCTGTCTCAATAATACTCATGTACACGTTTTTTATATACAATTGTCCACATTTCAGATCATGCTTCTGAGCAGATGTGTGGGTTGGGTTTCAGGGAAGGAAGCCATCGTTCGTAGCCTTGAATTCGCTGCTGTCACATGGCTGCTCTTCATGATGTTTGTTACCTGCCTGGCCCTGGCTCACTTCTCCTTCAGATGTTAGAATTAATAAGGCCAGGCTCATGTGCATGAGCTAGGTTCTGTGTGTGCTGTGACAGGGCCTTCATAAGACAACGAGTTTTAGGCCCTTGGGGGTTGAGGAGGGCATGAGATACCAGCGTGCTAGGTATGGGGGCAGGGTGAGGCACTCAGGTGAGCTCACCTCCCTCTCATCAGGCCTTGGTCCATATCAACTAGGGCTGGCAGCAGAGAAGAGCTGGCTGGGGTTCCAGGCCCAACTCCTTGCACCATCCCCGCTCCGTCCCACTCTGTTCACACCTGGCCCCCGGTCCCCAGGAGGAGGCTGACCCTGTCCTGGCCCTTGCTTGGGGCCCAGTATGTTGCAGAAGCAGAGGAGAAGCTGCAGCGGGCCCGGCTGCTGGTGGAGAGCGTGCGGAAGGAGAAGGTTGACCTGTCCAACCAGTTGGAGGAGGAGAGGAGGTATGCGCGGCCCCTGCCCTGGTCCTGGGGGGACGTTTTCTCTGCGCCTCCTTACAGATGAAAGGAACAGCACGGGCCTGGGACCAGCTGGCCCAAGTCCAAGTCCTGTCTCCACCACTTACAGGCTGTGTTACCTGGTCTAGTGACATGAGCTCTGTGGGCCTCAGTCTTCTCATCTGTTAAATGGTGTGGGGATCCCCATCTGTACAGGCTGTTGGGAGAACTTGTAATTCCAGTAAAGCACTGACACGGTGCTGAGCACACGGGGATGCCACACACACTTGTTTGCTGCTTTCCTTTCTACCTGTGTGAGATTCACTGTTCTTGCCCCACTCGTGCAGTGTTTCGTGTGGAGGATGCCCCTAGGGGGCGAGTGCTCATGCCCAGTGACCCTGAGAAATACGCACTTTGAAGAAGACCCAATGCCCCCACCCCGTGAACCATCTCGGGTCTACAGAGCACCCTCTGGGCCAGGTTCCATGCCTGGAGCTCATAGCTCATGTCTCAAACTCTGTTCCCATTTCACATGTCAGGAAACGGAGGCTCAGAGAAGCAGCAGCAAAAGGACACTTCAACGCATTGTGCCTAGGTGTCAGCCCCTATGCTGAGTACTTTATTTGTATCGTCTCTCAGTCTTACCATTAGCTCAGGGGGCAGGTATTGCCCCTCTGTCACAGATAAGAACACTGAAGCTCAGAGCAGGGCAGGGGTGTGCCTAAAGCCACCAGCCTATTAGTGATGCTGCTGGTTCTTTCTTCCCTGGCACAGTGGCTAGTGGGGATCGTGTTTCCCTCTGTGTGGGGACTCTGGCCTGGCTTGTTCCTTGACCTGATGGGATGCAGAGCTAACAGGGGATGAAGTTGCCATTGGTCCAGAAGGCTCTCTTTTCTCCTAGCTGACACACAGATTTCTGTGGTCCCCGTCCCTCCCCCGTACAGTAGACAGCCCCCATCCTCAGCCCCTGACCCTGGGGTCTGTTGTGGGGGCTTTCAGTGAAGCTTGTTGCTACACAGGTTGCTATTGTCGTCTGACTGGGGACAGGAGGACTTATTTATATTTGCCTGAGATGCTGGCTGGTCAGGGCCCACACATCTGGTTCCCATGGAAACACACCTGATGCCAACAGACAAAAATAGATCTTTAAGACATTGTGGGACTTGTGTTCAGGAAGGGCCTGGGTAGAATCCCCAACATTGCCCTGTACTTGCTGGATGGTCTTAGGCAGGGTGACTTGTTTTTTCTGGGCCTCAGTTTCCTCATCTATATGCTGGGAGCTGTCCGGAGGCCCCAGTAGGAACAACTTTGTGAGCTGTAACATGCCTGTGTCTCCCCTGGGCTATCTTGGCACGTGAATGGGTCAGTGTGTCTCCCTGAGAGTGGCCCCCTTCACATCAGGGAGCAGTGGGGCCTGGGACTCTGTCTCCTGATTTTGAGGCCTGTGGGTGAAAGCCAGGTCAACAGGGAAAGAAGCCTACCCTCCTTCCCCTCCACCCCCACAGACTGTTCCACGTGGCAATGTCTCTTCCCTACAGTGATGCAAACAGATTGCTCACTAGCATCACTCTGCTTCTGTTGATGATCATTCTGTCATTTACTCCCACAACCACCCTGAGAAGGAATGGTGTTGCGTAAAACGTTCCCGTTTTAGAGAAGCCGGTGGTCTCTGTGTGGAGCACAGGTAGGGAAGTTGAGAGGGTTGGAGGTCTGCTGGAGGCTCTGCCTAATCAGCCCTGGGGCTCTGGGTCCCCCCTCCGCTGGGACAGCACCTTCTACATGGTCTGAGTGTGACTCGTCGCTGACTCGGGAAAGCCCACCACTCTGCAAAGCCCACCACTCGGCGAAGCCCTCTCAGCCCTCTCAGCCCTCTTTCTCCCCCTACAGGAAGGTGGAGGACCTGCAATTCCGAGTGGAGGAGGAGTCCATCACTAAGGGAGACCTGGAGGTAACCGTCAAAGGTCCTGCCCCTGGCTCACTTGGCACCCCAGGCCTAGCCCTTGCAAAGCAAATGGTCACGAGGACCAGACAGCAACTCTGGGCACCCTGGAAGTGGGCTGTGGGGATTTCACCGGAGAAATAAGGAAGGGTCAAAGGTCATATACTTAAGAGACTCAGGTGTCAGTTGGCAATGGCTCAGCTCCAGGAGCATGAGGGACTGTGTTTCCTGTGTCGGTCACTGGGTGGGCTAGACCAAGGGAATCCACACAGCTGGGCTTGGGGACGTAATGGCTGGACTCCTCTATCCCTGCTTTGTTGGGCAGTAGCCCTTATGGTATCTCTTGGGTTCATCTTGGATTCCAGGTAAAATTTTGGCTAAAATTGGCTTCTTTTTGAGTCATAGAACTTACTGATGAGAAAACAGGCCCAGAGAGACAAAAAGACCCACTAGTCATGGAATAAGTAGCAGCCACTGAGACTAGGGACGAGGACTCCTGAATCCTGAGCCCAGCCCATAAGGAAGGCCAGTTGTAGCACCTCATTGGTGCTAATACCTGGACACAGGTGGACCTTTTATTCTGCAATCCAGCCCACCCTTGCTGAGCTGAGGGATGGCGGTGCTTATATCAATTAATAAAGCACTCCACCCGCCACTCCCAGCCCTCCTCACCAAACCATGCAGAGACCACAGGGCTGAGAGGCCACAGCTGACTGGGCCCTCCTGCTTCCTGGGAGGTTACAAGAGACAAGAAGGACTCCTGGAGCATTAGATGGGGCAGGAGACAGTGAGTTCAGTTTCTTTCCACATGCTGACCTGGCCCTAACTGGCCTTGGGCAGCCTCTTCCCTTGCCAAGCCTCATTGCACCCTTCTGTAAAATGAGGAGGATGAGCTAGGTCAGTGATTCTCAAACTTGAGAATTTATCACCTAAATGGCTTGTTGAGACATAGAAGGCTGGCCCCAGACTCAGAGTGGCCACTCAGCAAGTCTGGGTGGAACATGAGAATTTGTATTTCTAACAAGTTCTCAGGCAATGCTGGTCTAGGGACCCCATTGTGGGAATCACTGCTCTAGATCATTCTGAGCTCACGTCAGAAATTGCAGTTTCTGACTTTGTGAAAGAGCCACATTAAGACCCCTGTAACTTCCAGTGTGTAGCAAAAGCATGCATGTGGTTGTCCTGACCCTAGATTACCCTGGCTAGGGGAGGGACATGTGTGATGTGCATACGGGTCACTGCCAGCTGCCCGGGATGGAGCAGGTTTTGCTGCCTGAGTTTAAAGGGTGGATGTCAAGGGCCAGCCTGGTGTAGGAGCCCCAGCCCAGCGTCAGGGTGTTCTCGTGGATGTTTCCCTCTTAGCCAGGGGGGCAGGTCATATGGTTATATTTGGCTGGCTTTCCCAATGGGTGGCTGCTTCCTACAGGGGTTGGGGTGGGCTTCTGGGAAAAGCACCTGTGTGTGCAAGGAACAGAGACCCCTCCTGCTAACTCCAGTCAATAGGGAGGAAAGGCTGCAGGGAAACCACACAGGCAGTTCAGGGAATTGGAATAAGAGACAGTATCAGGATCCAAGATTCTTCTCTACCGCTCAGGGTCCTCCCTCTCCTCGTGACTTGTGGTCAGGCTACGTGTCTATCTGTCTCTTACTGTTTCCGAGTCCTTTGGAACTTCTGCTTCCTATCCCCACCACCCTCTCACCCTCCTGGTCCCACCCAGGCTCCCACACCGCCATCTACTAGCTGTCCTCTTGAGAGATCCTGATTGGTCTCAGGCTAGCCAATAGGCTGGCTGGCTTTGGATCAGCTATCCATCCCGGATCCAATTGGTCCTAGCTGGGAGAGGTAGGGAATGGGACAGAAAGTGACTGATAACTAATTCAGTCCCAGGGCAGTGGAGTCCTATTGCTGCTGTTTTTATTACAACTGTGTTTATTACAACTAGAAGACAAATTCACCCAATATTCCACTCATCCCCACCTACCTTAAAAGTAAAAAATAAAACCTCATTGAATTCCTGGTCCCCTTCCAGCTCTATCACCCCATATCTCTGCTTGTCTTTCTCAGGGCCTCACTCCCCCAACCACATGAGGTGCCCATTCCAGCCTCTCAGCCTCCCTCCTGACCTCTAATGTTGGTCTGTGCAGTGGCTCAGTATAGGCCCATTTGCCTACACTTGCCCTGAGAGCTCCCAGTCTGTGGCATTAACTGCCCTTTGTAAGTCCATGAGCCCCCTGGTCTTCCCCTGAGCTCCATACTGGCATGCTCCTGGACATCTCCAGATTGAGTAAGTGAGTGATACCTGTAGCACTGGGGCTGCAGTAAAAAAAATTTTTTTTTACTGCAGTTTGGTGGCTTAAAACAACACAAATCTATTCTTTCAGAATTCTGGAGGCCAGGAGTCTGAAATCAAGGTGTGGACAAGGTTGTTCCCTTTGGAGGCCCTGAGGAAGAATGTTTTTGCCCAGCCCTAGTAGGATTGCTGGAAACCCTTGGTGTCTTCAGCTTGTAGTTACGTCATTGTCTCCATCATCACATGGCCTTTCCTGTATATTTCTGTGTCTCTTCACGTGACCTTCTGCTAAGGACACCAGTCATTGGATTTCAGGCACACCGTAATCCATTATGCTCTCATCTTAGCTAATTACATATGCAAAGACCCGGTTCCACACAAGGTCATGGCTGAGGTTCCAGGTGGGTATAAAATCTGAGCAAGTGCTCTTCAACCCAGTACAGCATCCCATATGTAACAAATGTGTCCCAAACAAGTCTCTCCATATGTTCTTATATCCCCTCATGCTACCCCACTGTCTTTCTCATCTCAGCACTCAGGCCCCACAGCTGAAATTCGTCTTGAACCTTCTCTTTCCCTCATCCCTCCATCAGAAATTCTTGACTAGCATCTCTGGGTTTGTGTATGAGGCAGAAAAAACAAACAAACAAACAGACAAGAAAGGAATTCTTTTGACCTTGCCTCCAAAATTACCTTCAATCTCCATGGCCCCCTCCCCGGGCCAGCCCATAGCACTTTGCGTAGCCCCTCGGGTTTGTTCCTCACCTGTCCGTTCTTCACGCTGAGGCCTGATAGACTTTGTATAAATCTCTTTGAAATTTTTTTAAATTAAGCCTACGCTTGAATTTATTTATTTATTTATTTATTTATTTATTTATTTATTTATTTGCTTTTTGGTATGTGGGTAGTCCCCTGGCCGGGAATCGAACCCAGGCCGCAGCGCTGACAGCGCCAGCGGCGAAGCCTTAAGCCACTACACCATCAGGGAACTCCCTCTTTGAAATTTTTAACGTTGGAAAATTTTGAACCTGTATATAAGCAGAGAGGATGGTGTCATGAACCCCCATATATACATCCCCCAGCTTCGACAAAATGCACCTCATAACCACTCTTATGTAAGCTGTATCCTCCATCCCATAGTCCCCTCTCGTGTTATTTTGAAGCAAACTGCAGGCATCATATGACCAGATCATTTAAAATCATAAATCAGATCCTGTCCCCTTTCTGCTCACACCTCTCATGCCACCACCACCCTAGATAAAACCCAGGCTCTGTAGAGTGGCCCAAGGAAGACCTCTGGGACCCAGCCCAGCTGCACACCTCTGCTCCAGGCACGTGGGGCTCCTCCCTGCTTCTGGAACACCCCGAGCTCTGTCTGCCTCTGAGCTTGTGCATGTGCTGGTTCTTCTGCCTGGCTCACTGCTCCACCACCCCCTGCCTGGGCCAGCTGTCCCTACTGCTGCTTCAGGTCTCAGCTTAAAAGGTACTTCTTAGGCCTTTGCTGCCTCCTCACCTTACCTCCATCCCACTTGCCCTCTCCCCGGTACCCTGTTCCTAGCCTGAGTCACAACCTGAAGCTGTCTTCACTAGTCATTTATCATTTGCAACCCTCCCCAGACTGTAAGCCCCTTGGGCGTGGGGACCCTCTCTGTCTTGTTCACAATCGGGCAGGAGCATATAGTCAGGTGCTTCTCCAGGGGTAGAATCCTGGATCACGGGCGGGGGACATGTTTTGTGGCTCTCGAATGGGTGTTGCCATGTTGCATCATGAAACACTGCCACACCCTCCAGCCACCTGGGGACATTGATAGCCTTCGACCTGGTGTGGTATTGTTGTGAGCTTAGTGTTACTGTTTTGTTCATTAAGTAGCACCTCAGTGTTATTTATCATTTGCATGGAAATACCTGTTATAGTAGAGAAAGCCAGTTTTATGAACTCAGAATCAGCTATTCGTTGAGAAGACTTTGGTACCAGGCCTAAGGGACATCAAGAGGAGTGACATGTGCCCTTCGATTTTCAGTAGCCCCTTGTACGGTTGGTGAAACTTCTCCCCCAACTAATTCATAATTAAATAATGATAATAATGACCCAAGGCATGACTGGGCTTTGGAGTGGGGTCCGCGTTGTATAGGAAAAGAGCTGTAGGTCAAGGGTTCAGGTAGGGCTGGACTGAGCTTCCAGAATCTTAACTGGGGCAGAGAAACAGGGAGTCCGCACGTCAAGAGCCCCCTCCACTGCTCTGTGTTGCTTCCGGAAAGCTGCACCTCCCTTCTGAGGAGTCAAGCTGGTCAGGGGAAGGCACCAGTTCTGAGGCCCAGAGGTCTGAGCTGCCCCAAGTTGCTCCACGATTCCGAGCCTGAGACTTTCTCCCCCTGGAGTGGCCTCTGTCCTGTGAGGTGGGAAGGCTGCCTTGACTGTGTTTTGTGAACATTAACTCCAGGGCAACAGGAGTGTGGTGGTCCCCACTGCTCATGCCCTGGGCAGGTCCCTGGTGCAGAATGGAAGGCCAAATCGTACACCCCACCTAGTATCTAGCTTCTAAGGCTGTTTTCCCCCAAGTTCCTAAGTGAGCACTGGAAGCACCTCTCCTGGGTGCCCCATCCCCCCACAAAGACCCAGTTTTGACAGTGATGAGGAAGAGCCCTTCTGGGGGGCATCAATTGAGGTTGCCCTTGAAATTGTGAAGCCAGGGGCTTTTTCTTACCCAAGGGGCTACCACTATGGAAGTTACGATCATGCTCCATCTAGTGTGGGTCCCGGGCAGAGTTGCTGTGCCCACCATCAGGCAGAGGGGGTGGGGGGCGGGGACATGGCCCCTACGAGGCCTGGATTGAGGCACCATCACCAGCCTATAATTTTCTGGAAGAGACTGAGCATGGCTGCTTGTTAGCACTGCAGCGTGCTGCCCTCTAGAGAGAAAGGGAACAACTCAGAGAGGGGAATTCACAGAAATAAGGTTACAGGCCAAAGGACACGGGCATCTCTGTAGCTCTTGAATTGCAAGACTGTTTCTGGGACCCGTGGTGTTAGTTTACCCTGTCATCACCATCAGTGATGCTAGTGTCAGCTGTATATTCTTGTTTGTACACACACATGCTGTGTTGCTAAGCCCTGACTGCCTCTTTAGAACTGCCACACAGACCTCCTTAACCTTGCCTCTCCCGGATGATGATGGGACAAAAAGGAGAATGAGGGGGACGCTCTCATTTCGCTCTACCATGAACTTGGACTCAAGACTTCTCTGGGTGCTTGCAGGTCTGTTAGGGAAACCCAGATGCCAGTCTGGAGACCCAGAGAATGTTGGGCTTTGTTAGTGTGTGAAGTGGGGGTGTGAAGCTGGGACAAAAGTGCTCTTGTGCTTTTGGGAGACATCCATCCTCTGCAGGACCCTGGGTGGGTGGGCACTGACAGGGCCAGGCTGGAGCTAGGTGGTGGGAGGCACAGCTGGCCTTCATGAGGGAGGCCAGACCAGGAGAATCCTGATGGTGTGGGTACATTTTTTAAAACTTCCCATTCAGTTGGTTCAGGTCTGGAAGGCAGGAATCCTGGGGTCATTGCTCATCCAGCCATCCCGTGTGCAGGATCCTCTGCCTGTAAAGGCCCCCAGTGTGGAGTGGGAGTAGGCCGGGGCTCCTCCAGCAGCTGTAACGGGAAGGGCCACCTGGGGGTGACCAAAGGGACCTGGGGTGCCCATTGCCACCTCCAACAGGGGCCAGCTTGGGCAGGATTGCTATAGCCTGTCCTCTGGCCTTAAAGAAACCCAGCCAGCACACTGAGGGGCTGGTGGCAGGCCCATCTTGTCCCGCCTACCCAGACCTCCTCTTTCCCCAAGCCACCTCCTCTCTTTGACTTGTTTTCCTGTCTTGTTCATGGTAGATGACGCCACCTCTCTCTCTCTTTCTCTCTTCCTCCGGCTTCCTTTCCCTGTGCCCTCTCCCCTGACCCCACCTCCCCACCTGCCCCGGGTGGACCAGACCCAGACGCAGCTGGAACACGCACGCATTGGGGAGCTGGAGCAGAGCCTGCTACTGGAGAAGGCGCAGGCCGAGCGGCTGCTCCGAGAATTAGCCGACAACAGGGTAACGCGCCCGCCGCCTCCAGCCCGCCAGCACCCTGGCCTGTGGACGCCCTTGGGGCTCCTCTGTTTTATTATTTTCTCTGTCCTTGGCTTCTGTCCTCATTTTTTATTTTAACTTTTGCACCCTTTCTAGGAGGGAAGTAGAGGTTCAGGAAAGTGCATCACACCACTGCCAGCTCCACTGCCACATGGTGCTTAGTGGGAAGAGGGGGCTTGGCTCTCTGTGACTTTGCTCCGCAGCTGGTCCCATTGGCTGGGAACGTTCTATGACACCCTCCTCTTTCCTCCCTCACCATGTATTGCTGTGACAAGTCATGTTCAGAAATTGGGGGCCTTTTGGGAATGTTACCCCCTATCTGTAGGCAGGCCCGGAGACAACATGTCCATGCCTCCCTTCTCCCAGCTGGGGAAGGCTGGAGTTCAGGGGACTGTAGATTCTGGTTTCTCAAGCCTGGGGGTCTTACATATTATGGCAGGAGGAGCCATCCTGAGGGACCTGGGGCTGGGGGAGCAGGGGTGTCTCCAGGACATGAGTTTTTGTGTGAGACCCAGGGTCTGGCTGTCATGATACGATAGATCATAAAATAGTTCCTAGGCTAGGGAAAGCTCTATTTGAGGGTGAGGTTCCCCTGAGTCCCAGGGCGTGGTGTTCTGAGTCCAGGCGCCATGCCCAGCTGGCTTCTTTACAGCCACCATGCATGTCCCAGGGCTGGCCCCCTGTGCAGGCATACACATCCAAACAGCTGGCCAGCCCAGCCCAGTGGACAGCCCAGCTACAGTTCTCCTAGCAGCAGAGCTAAACAGCCAGTGAGCGCTGATTGGGATGTAAACAGTGTGGGGGGTGTGGTGAGTGGCGGTCTGTTTCCGCACTTCAGCCTAAGCCCACAAGGAGTATGTGCATGCATGTAGGCATCTAGAGACACACAGAAGTCCCTTTACAGACACTGTTGCCCAGTGACCATGTGTACTCATGTACACAGCCCATGTGCACAAAAGCTACTTGCAGAGACTGACCCTGTCATGGTAGACAGGCTGGAGCCCTCCACGACAAGGCCTCTTAATCTAGGGTTCAACCTGATTGAAAAAGCAAAACAGGTTTGCTGAGCTGAAGGTCAGCTTCAGAAACAAAAATTTTTAAGCCTGTAAAAGTTTTGTTCTAAAGCAATCACCCGACCCTGCTTCAGCCACCCACTCCAGACAGCCCCTCTGAGTCAGCCTATCCCAGCCGCGGGCCTCTCCAGAGCAGGCTAATGCAAAATTCCCTGTCATCCCTGCCCTTTCAAAATGGCATACACTGAAAGAAAGCCATATCCTCAAATAGGTGGTTTCCTTTAACCACTGATTTGTCCCGACCCTAGGACAGTGGGGACAATGGACTCCCAGAATCAATGAGGTACAAGTCAGGGGGTCTTTCTGGGACCTGTGATGGGCAGGGCAGCTGAGAAAAACCAGCATTCAAGTAGGGGTGGGAACCCTCCCCTTCCCATGACCTACATCCCCCCCCAGTGGGACTTCCCCTGTGCCCCTTTTGCCACCCGTTTGCTCTCCATCTGGCCTGCTGACCCCTGTCTCCCTCTCTCTCGGGTAGCTGACCACGGTGGCTGAGAAGTCGCGAGTGCTGCAGTTAGAAGAGGAGCTGAACCTGCGGCGCGGTGAGATCGAGGAACTGCAGCAATGCCTGTTGCATTCGGGTCCACCACCTGCTGACCACCCCGAGGCTGCCGAGACCCTGAGGCTGCGGGAACGGCTACTGTCGGCCAGCAAGGAGCACCAGAGGGAGAGCGGTGTGCTGCGGGACAAGTACGAGAAGGCCCTGAGGGCCTACCAGGCAGAGGTGGAGAAGCTCCGGGCTGCCAATGAGAAGTACGCGCAGGAGGTGGTGGACCTCAAGGCCAAGGTCCAGCAGGCCACCAGCGAGAACATGGGGCTCATGGACAACTGGAAGTCCAAGCTGGACTCCCTGGCCTCGGACCACCAGAAGTCCCTGGAGGACCTCAAGGCCACCCTGAACTCGGGCCCCGGCGCCCAGCAGAAGGAGATCGGGGAGCTGAAGGCTGTGATGGAGGGCATCAAGATGGAACATCAGCTGGAGCTGGGCAACCTGCGGGCCAAGCATGACATCGAGACTGCCATGCACGTGAAGGAGAAGGAGGGCCTGCGGCAGAAGCTGCAGGAGGCCCAGGAGGAGCTGGCCGGGCTGCAGCAGCACTGGCGGGCCCAGCTGGAGGTACAGGCCAGCGAGCACCGGCTGGAGCTGCAGGAGGCCCAGGACCAGCGTCGTGACGCCGAGCTGCGGGTGCATGAGCTGGAGAAGCTGGATGTGGAGTACCGGGGCCAGGCGCAGGCCATTGAGTTCCTCAAGGAGCAGATCTCCCTGGCTGAGAAGAAGATGCTGGACTACGAGCTGCTGCAGCGGTCGGAGGCCCAGAGCAAGCAGGAGGCTGAGAGGCTGCGAGAGAAGCTGCTGGTCACGGAAAACAGACTGCAAGCCGTCGAGTCCCTGTGCTCGTCCCAGCATACCAATGTAGGCAGCCATCCTTCCTGCCTGGCTGTGCCGGGGCCCATGGGCTCTAAGACCTGGCTGGGGAGGGCCTAGGTGTTCACTGACCTCTTTTTTCCAGCCCAGGGAAGCATTCTCCTTGTCCCCTGGTACATGCCCTTGCAGGATTAGGGGGCACTGGGCCCAGAGGAGGAGCCCCTCATCCCTCTGTCAGAAGGACAGCTGGCCTGGTTGACCGTGAGGGCCCAAGGTGATCTGAGCTGGCCTGGCTGGGTCCCGCGCAGACCAGGCCTGGAGAGAGATGTGTCTCAGGGCACAGAACAGGCTCCCTTGCAGGCCCAAGTGCCTCATGCACACACACATGTCCTGCTGTGCAGGCCCCTGTGCCGTCGGGCTGGCATGGAGGTGGCGGTCACCCCCTGCCCATCCCTGGGCATTCCCATCTCCAACTCGATTGCTGACCTAGGGGATTAGAGGGTGGCCCCCTTTCTGCCAGTGCTGGTGAGCCCGAGCAACAACAGTCCAGCAGCAATTTCCCCAGAATGTGGAGGCCCCCAGAATGGGGTCTGGAAGGCGGGAGGGGGTGGCCTTAGAGTGCCTGCTGCCTCCAGTATCACTTTAGTTCCAAATCTAGATGTCCCAACTGAGGATACTAAGGAGGCCGAGAACCCAGGTAGCATGGGCTATGTCTACTCCAGTGGGGCCAGGAAGGGCCTTTGAGTGGCTCCAGGCACCACGCCTGTGCCCAGGCCCTGTGCTGCCCCATTTCACCTTCACTCCTACTAGGTCAGTACTGGCTCCATTGCATACATGAGCCAACCAAGACCCCAGCGACAGAGGTCATGCCCAGCCCTGCTGGCAGAGGTCTGACAGAGGGTACCTAGGATGACAAGAGTCAAATCTTCCATGAAGAGACAGCAGCGCGTGATCATTGCCTTTTTACAGGCCCCGGGGGTTCTTGAGCTTCCAGTTCCCTTTGCACTTTTAAACTAGAATTTAGCATTCAAGTAGTAAGTTTTCAGGAATTCTGAGTACAGGCTGCCTTTCCGTAAATGCCTGGGCCGTGCCTTGAGGTTCCCCTGCATCAGCCTTCTGGCCCCCTTCTCCCAGAGAGCAACTGATTTTAGCAAACGCCCTCCCAGGACCCTGGGCAGAGGGAAGAGGGAGAACTCTAGGTTAGCTTGTGTGCACGTGGCCTAATTGGCGCCTCAGGGCAGGGAGGTTGGGCCTGGGACCCCAGGACCTGGACTCCCTTAGTGGGGGAAGTTTGAGGCTGTCATAGTTCCACATAGCATTGGGGACAGAGGCCTGAGGATGGCCCCTCCGTCACAGACCTCTCGCTGAGGAGTGGGAGGGGACCTCAGGAAGACCTTTCTTGATTTCCACAAACACAGGACCTTGGACTGGACCCTCATGGCTTCCAGATTCAGAGGTTTAAGTCCAGGGACAACTTTTGTAGATTTTTGGTCTCATGTAATAAGATGAGAGTTTTTAATGTGTGCCTCATTTTCCCTGCAGTGTGTGTATATAAAGATATCGAGGGCTTAGTTAATCATAGCTAGCTGAGACTAAAATGGAGCTTGGGATGTATAAGAAGAAGTATGAGGCGCAGGTCTATGGAGGTGACTGCCTGCTCATCTCCATGCTGTTAGATTTCTAGCAAACAGCAAGTTCAGAAGACAGCCAGCTTGGATGGGAGGCCAGAAACTTCTGCAGAAGGAAGCAGTGAGGAGATGGTTGATGTTTGCCATACAGATTTGTTTCTTAATCAATTTTTTGGCTTCCAGGTTTATTTAAAAGAAGTGTTGGAGAGAAAGGAAGTAGCCCAGTCCTCTGGGAGCTGGCCTTGGGCGTGCTTTGCACACTGCTTCATGGCAGTCTTGTTTCATGGATGGGAAACTGAGGCTGGAATCTTGCCTCTGGATGTTTATGAAAACAGATTCCCAGGACCAACCTTTGTGGGCATCCCAGGGCGGACATCTGTTTAACATTAGATTTTCAACAGAGTAAGGGGTAGGAGGTCTTCACATGGAAATGACACAAGCAGCCTTGGGGGCACAGGGAGCAGAAGGAGGTCCTCTGTTGTCAGGGGGTGCCAGACCAAGACATCTGTGCTCTCTCCCACAGCCAGTCCCTGAAAGTCGCCTCGTGTAGGGGTGGAGTGTGCTTGCTGGGCTGGCTGGGGCTGGGGATAGCGCGCGGGGAGGTGAACATCCCTCTTACAGGCCTCTTCTTTCAGATGATTGAATCGAATGACATTTCAGGGGAGAAGATCAGGATGAAGGAGACTGTGGAGGGTGAGTGGCTCCTGGACAGGCGGGGTACAGGGCTTTGGGAACGGGCTGGTTGGTTCTGCCTTCAAGCTGGGTTCCACTTGGTTCTGCATCATCTGCCATGTGGTGTGAGATACCTACTGCGTGGACAAGCCACTCACCCCCTAGGTGAGGAGGGCTGCAGCTCAGTTTATTGAGTGCCTGGCATTGTGCGAATACCTTGTTATCTGGTTTCACTTTGTTTTTAAAATAGGTGTAAACTACACATGGTTCAAAGGGTATAAGGTGAAGGGTCCCTTATTGCCTGATTCCATTTCCAAAGACACAGTGTTGGCCAACTTTTGTCCCCATGCAGAGGTAGGTTATGCACACACAAGCAAATAGGTAACAGATGGTGCCATACCTCCTCCTCCATTGGGTCCCTTTTTTCCATTTAATAATGTATCTTGGGACTCTTCCTTATCATTACATTCTTTTCCATGGTGCAGAGTATTCCATTGTGTGGAGCTACCATCATGAAGTTAGCCAGTTTCCTGTTGGTGAATTGTAGGTTGATTTCATTGTTTCTCTAGTATAAATCCTGCTCAGGTAAATTACCACCTCCTCCGCTGGACTCAGCTAATTTTAACTTTCACGCTGTGGTAGAAAGCTGTTTCGCCACAAGCCTTACAATAATGTTTCATGAAACGTTGTGATTGAACCCTGCCAGTCCAAATGGTGAAAGATGTTATCTGATGTAATTTCAACTCACCGTTATCTCTCTGTGAATGCAGCTCCGTTTCCACGTCTGCTTGCATCCTTTGCCCATTTTTTTTCTCTGTTTGGTTATTGATCTTTCTGTTCATTTTTATTTTTTTTATTATTATTTTTTTTAATGTTCATTTTTATTGTTAGACTTATTGGGGTGACATCTGTTAGCAAGGATTGCATAGATTTCAGGCATACAATTCTTCATCTGTTCATTTTTAGAAACTCTTTATATATGACATTGCAACATTTTCTTGCATTTGTGGTTTGTCATTTGGCTCTTGTGGTAGTGTTTGTCATACAGATTTTCTTAAATCAATTTTTTTTTTTGGCTACTGGGTTTATTATTTTTAAAATGTATCTCATGGTTTCTCCTAGTACTTTTTACTTCCATATTCTGTGCTTAAATCTCTGACCTATCTAGAGTTCATCCTTCTATAAGGTGTGAGGTAAGGATCCATTTTAATTTTTTTCCTGTAGGAGTACCCACTTGTCCCAACACCAGGTTTGAAAACGTCATCTACCCCACTCTACTGATTTGAATTGCTAAGCTTATCGTTACATTCTCCATGTAACTGACTCTGATTCTGGACTTTCTCTTCCTTTCCCGTGACCTTTTTGTCTTCTCATGTGCCATTCTATAATGCTGTAATTATTCACGTTTTGTTTGTTATTACTGGCAAGCTCAGTCTTTCCTACTCGCTTTTTCAAAATTGTCTTGGCCATTCATTTTTTTTTAATTGAGGAAAAATTAACATAACATAAAATTAACCAATTTAAAGCAAATATTCAGTGGCATTTAGTACATTCACAACGTTTTTGCAACCATCACCTCTATCTAGTTCCAAAACATTTTCATCACTCTAAAAGGAAACTTTATATCCATTAGCAGCCACTCTCCATTCTCCCCTCCCTCCACTGACAACCACTAACCTGCTTTCTGTTTCTATGGATTTACCTATTCTGAATATTTCATATAAATAGAATCATATATAAGGTCTGACAATTAAGTTCTCGAACTCATCCTAGAAAAAGTGCTACATACCTCACTGCTGAGTATCACTACAGTCACCTTCGAAGTCCTCCCCTTGGGAAGCTGTGCACCGACACCAGCGCCTAGTCCACCCTTCAAAGCAATTTTGGAACTCTTTCTGGAATGGCCATCAGAGCTGTCATCATAGCTACAATGTGATAATTAAGTTGGCGAACTTGCCACTGTGCGCTTACATTGGCAGCACTGTACAAAGTTCACAAACTTAATTGTCATATTGTGGGTATGACGACATCTCTGATGGCCATTCCAGAAAAAGAGTTCCAAAACTGCTTTGAAGGGTGGACTAGGCGCTGGTGTCGGTGCACAGCTTCCCAAGGGGAGGACTTCAAAGGTGACAGTAGTGATACTCAGCAGTGAGGTATGTAGCACTTTCTATAGGATGAGTTTGCGAAACTAATTGTCTAACCTCATAATTTGTAGGCTTTTATGTCTGGTTTATTTCGTGTAACATAATATATTCAAGATTCATTCATGGGGTAGCGTGTGTCAGTACTTCATCCTGTTTATGGCTGAGTGATACTCCATCATATGCATATCTCACATTTTGTTTATTCATCCACCTGTTGATGGATATTTGGGATGTTTCTACCTTTTGGCTGTTGTGAATAATCCTGCTGTAAGCATACTTGTACAGGTACTTGTCGAGTACCTTTTGGTGGGGTATATACCTAGAGGGGAATTGCTAGGTCACATGGTAATTCTCTGTTTAACTCAAGTTGTCACCAAGCTCTTTTGGTTATTTATGCTTACTTTTCCAAGAGATTTTAGAATCAGCTTTTCTAGTTCTACAAACATTAAAATCTTGTTGGTATTTTATTGGTGTTATATTAAATTTATAAGTTAACTTATGGAAAGTTAATGTTTCTAGCACTTTCCATGCATTATCTTTTTTATGACTGTTCGAGTCTGTCCAGTATTGAATGCAAATGACAGGGGCACCATTATTACTATGTCCATGTCTCACTTGAGGAAACTGAGACCACATGTTATTGCAGCCTCTGATTCAGAGTGGGCTATCTACAGAGAAGGGTGGTGACCACTGCACCACAAGCATTGAACCTGGAGTATTGATGGCCCCCCATCTCTCCCTTCTCTCCTAGGTCTGCAGGACAAGCTGAACAAGAGGGACAAAGAGGTGACAGCCTTGACGTCGCAGACTGAGATGCTCAGGGCCCAAGTAAGTGGTAAGTTTGCCTCGTGCAGGGCAGATGTGGGGAGCTTCACGGGCCAGCGGAGTGGGCTGTCACCGGGTCAGGGTACTCCTCCTTCCCACACTGTGGAGAGGGTGGCCTGGGTCGCTTCTGCACCGGACTCCCACTGGGCAGCGGAGTAGGAGAAGAGGAGCCCACGGTGGTCTGTAATGTAATTGGGGTCCCAGCCAGAGGCTGCTCTGTGCTCTGAAATTCCATCAGATCTTTGTTTCTCATGGGTCACTTTGATACAGAATATCCGTCCCAAGCCCCCAGAGAAAATACCAGAATTTTAGAGTCGAGGAAGGATGCCAGCTGGCCACAGCGGCGGGCGAGGCACAGGGGAAGTGAGGAAGAGGGGGAGCCTGCGGAGAGGCAGGGGGTCTGGAGTTTGTGACTTGGTGACAAACTGGCCCTGCTTCTTGTCCGCCAGAGTGCCAGTGGTGGTGTCCGTGAGACGGCCCCCATCCTGGGAAGCGGTTCCCACCCCTGCTTCTCTCCAGTTCCCATCACGTTCACGTGGCATACGGGGTCCCGACAAAGGTCAGTTGACCTCAGATTCCTCCAAGGCTAAGGTGAAGCTTGAGATTTTCCTTGTCCAGGCCGCACTGTAACACCAGATCCTGTCTTGGATAGGCTGCTTCCCACCGCCACAGGGCCCTGGCTGCGGTGTTGGGGGACCCGGTCTGCTTTCTGTGGCTGTTCTCTCGTCCCCTAGCTGCCTGGCTCTGCAGGAGGAGAGTGGAGTGTGTCACTGTGAGCCCCCGGGAATTCCTGCTCCCTGCTTGGGCCTTGGCCCTCGGCCCTCGGGGGGGCACAGATTCCCACGGTATCGTGACCCTCTCCCTCTTTCCTGCCGGCGGACCCTCAGCCCTGGAGAGCAAGTGCAAGTCAGGAGAGAAGAAGGTGGATGCCCTCCAGAAGGAGAAGCGGCACTTGGAGGCAGAGCTGGAGGCCGTGTCCCGGAAGACCCACGACGCCTCGGGCCAGCTGGTCCTCATCAGCCAGGAGCTGCTCAGGAAGGAGCGGTGAGTCACCCTGGGCTGTGTGGTCACCCTGCCGGGCCCTGCCACCCAGCTGCCTCCCTCCGGCCCTGACCTTCACTCACTCTATCGAACACTAGCCAGTCTTGTCCAGAGGAAGGCAAGGCCGGGCTGGGTGGGACGGGTGGCTGGCCTCACCAGTGATCACCGGACTCTCCTCCAACAGATAAAACCTCAGCATCTTTCCTTTTCTTCTTTTCTTCTGGTTAATTTTTTGGGGTAACATTGGTTAGTAAAAATCACATAGGTTCCAGGTGTGCAATTCTCCATCTTTTGTGTGCTGCCATGAGTGCTCACCATGCATATATTGGATGTCCCCTCCCTCCTCCGTCCCCCTCCTCCAGACTCCTTCTTAACACAGTTCTCCAAACAGGGCTTGTAGGGAGGATTAGTTGTTCTCAAACTTCTCGGTCTCCGGGACCCCTTTAAACTCTTAAAAATTATTGAGAATTCTCAAAGAGCTTTTGTTGATTTATTCTGTATTTACCATATTAGGAATTAATATGAGGAATTTAAAAATATTTATTAATTCATTTAAAAATAATAAACCCATTGAATGTAACATAAATAACATGCCTTTGGGAAGCGTGTCCTTGTTTAACATTTTACGAATTTCTTGATTGTTAGTCTTAGTACAAGATAGCTGGCTGGATTCTCGTATCTTCTTGAACATTCAGTCTTTGCAATTTGTTGTTTTGGTTAAAGTATAAAAGGGAGGATCCAAAAAAAAACCCACCAGAATTTATTTATAAAAAATTGTGTATTTATTCTTATATGTGTGAACTTTAGTCACCTTCAAAGTACTCTGCATGAGATGCTTTACCACGGCTCAAAACAATTTTCAAACTGGTTGGTTTTTATGCCTTTTAGGGCTTCTGCCATTTTCTGGTTTCACCTCTTCCACATCGGCAGAAGTTCCTTTCAGGACTTTCTTCATGCAAGGAAACAAAAAAAACAATTGCTCGGGCCAAGATTGGGCAATAGGGAGGGTGGGGCACTGGGGCCCTGCCGTTTTTGGTCAAAAACTGCTGAACACTCAGTGCCTGTGGGCAGGTGTGTCGTCATGCCACACACTGTTCATGTAAATCACCCATCATGAAATGGGAGAACACGTTGAGTCTCCAAAAAAATTTAATTGAAGCCAAACGCAGCCTGTCACAATAAGGCCAGCTGGTACCCTGATGCAGGTGGGTTCCTAGAACACTCACCTAGCGGGGGAAGCCTGTACTACAAGGGGCCTGCCCTCTGGAAGACAATTCCGATATGGGGGGGTCATCCCTCATATTATGAAAATCTGGCTTTACAGAAATATATAGTTGGAGAAAAGCATATTTTATTATCCTTTTCAGATTATTAATATGTCACAGGACCCCAGGAAAAAATCTATTGTATGCCCATGAGAAATGACAGTGAAAATACATTTAATATCATTATGAAAGTAGTTTTGACCCTTGGGCCCCTGAAAGTGTCTGGGGACCCTCCTAGTTTCCCTGTACCATACTTTGAGAACCGCCGGGTTCCAGTCAGTAGACATGGTTTGTGTGACCCATATGAGGCTTAAAAAAATAGATGACCATTTAAAAATCAGAAGATTTCACATAAAATCTAGATTTCTCCAGATTCTCTTTAAAAATTGCAAGTTGTTACAGCATTGGGCTGACTTGTAGCATGGTAACCACCACCCATTCCTGGGGAGCACCTGCCCCCTTTCGGTGGGCAGGGCCCTCTCGGCCTCCTAAGTCCCCCACCCGCCTTCATTGTTTTCCTTACACCCGCTCATGGGCATATTCCCCAGGCCCTGTAAAGCATGTAATAGTCAACCCCTGAGGTGAAGGAATCTTGTTGAAGTACAAGTGTCTTTTTATAAAGGAAATGCTGTCTCTTCCCCTCCCCTCCTGGAAGTCTGATGTGCCAACTGGGAGTTTCTGTGCTAGGTTTGCTTCAAATCTAGCACCGCTGTAGAAAATGTGGCCTTGCCGAGGAGGGAGTTAACAGCTACCACTGGGGAACATTCCCTCCCCACATGAACTAATGACCTTCCTTCAAGGCTCCACTGCTGTCTTGCTTCCCATACCCTAACCCATCCAAATCGGCTATTATATTCACTGTGGATAGCCCAGTCTTGCCTCCTCTGAGGACTCTGTTGTCCTGCTATCAGCTGACTCATTCCTTCCTCCATTTCTTGTCACTCATGCAGTTCTTACCTTCTTTTGGATATTTTACTAAGTCCAGTCTATTCTTCAATAGCCCATCTCTTTCTTGAGGCCTTTCTTGATTGAAAGAGGATACTAGGAGTTCCTAGAAGCTCCCACGGTGCTTAGGATGGGAGTGGGAGATCAGCTAGGAATGTGTGGGCGGATTCAAGGAGTAGAGATTTATTTTTCTCACATAACGGACAATCCAGGAGTAGCTATGGTTGACAGTTGGTTCAGTCGCTCAAACTATCAGTGCCAACACCTTTGTGGTTCTCTTGGACTCTCCCTCTTGGTTGCAAGATGGCTGCTGAAGCTCCAGTCATCACGTTCATAGCAGGAAGGAGGAGGAAAGGGAAAAGGGGCAGTAAGTACCAGCAGACTTCATGTTTGTTCTCAACTACCCATGGCCCCCTAGCAAGGGAATTTTCCCCTCCTCTAGAGCAAGGCACACAAGGGGCAAGGCTTAGAAGGAGTGTGTCCTCATCTCTTATCCTGTGCCTATGGCAGACAGAGCTAATTGACCACTACATTCTCTTCTGCAGAGCGTAGATGTGGCCTCAGAACCATTCTCATCACTGTACTCCGGGCAGCTATTGCCAGTTCATTAAATATGGGAAATAAAATTCATTTGATGTTAGCCATTTAAAATGCCTTGTTATATAAACTCTCTTGTATGAATATTTTGTTTTGTTTTGCTTAATTTTTTTAGTTAAATAGATACTCTCTTTTTTATAAAACTTTAAAAACATTCTAGGGAACGCCAAGTTCTCGTGACTGTCCTGCCCCTAAATCCTGGCCCCTCTTGGGCTGTGGTCTAATGCAGGGGTCCCCAACCCTTGGGCCATGGACCAGTACCGGTCTGTGGCCTATTAGGAACCGGGTCACACAGTAGAGGGTGAGCAGTGAGCGAGCAGAGCTTCAGCTGTACTTACAGCCGCTCCCCGCTGCTCACATCGCCGCCTGAGCTCCGCCTCCTGTCCGTTCAGTGACATTAGATTCTCACAGGAGCGTGAACTGTGCGTGCACATACATCCCTTCCCCTGCCCCCATAGAAAAATTGTCTTTCAAGAAACAGGTCCCCTTGGCAGTTCCCTGATGGTGTAGTGGCTTAAGGCTTCGGCGATGGCGCTGCGGCCTGGGTTCGATTCCCAGCCAGGGAGCTACCCACATACCAAAAAGCAAATAAAAAAGAAAAAAAAAAAAAAAAGAAACAGGTCCCTGGTGCCAAAAAGGGGACTGCTGATCTAATGGTTTCATGCCTCATGTTTCCGCTCTGGTCCCTCCTGGCACAGATGATGTTTTAATAACCAGTGTCCCCCTTGCAGTGGCCAGTCTTTAGGCACTAGGCAAATGGCTGCAGTGTGGGAGCAGAGGGGCCAGTGCTGACTGTAGCTGTTCTGTTCCTCCCACACCCCATACCCCTTATTCCTGCCAGGAGCCTGAACGAATTGAGGGTATTGTTGCTGGAGGCCAATCGCCACTCCCCAGGGCCCGAGAGGGACCTGAGCCGCGAGGTCCACAAAGCTGAGTGGAGGATCAAGGAGCAGAAACTCAAGGATGACATCCGGGGCCTGCGTGAAAAGCTGACTGGTCTGGTATGTGAGGGAAGGGTGGAGAAGAGGAATGCCAGGGTAGGGCTGAGGCTGCCCTACTATCAGGTCACGGAGAGTAGTAACCTCCTAAGACCACCCTAGGAACATCCAAGCCATAGAGAGAGTTCAACATCTAGAACCACAGGGTCAGGGACATAACTGGTAGAGGGGCAATGGGCAGCCGCTTTTGCAGACATCATGGCTAGCTGTGTGGTGGTCTGGGCGATGCAGTGGAAAGGGAGACTTCCTAAGAATCTGACCTATCCAGAGGTAGGATGGACTACTGCTGGGTGGTGAGCTCCCCATCCAGGGAAGTAATCAACCAGAAAGCAGCTACTTGTTTAGTGTCCTGCAGTGGGGACTCACATATGACTGTTAGGAAGGAGAGGGCAAGTTCACGTGGTAATGAGGCAAATGTCTCTGGGGACCATGGTGGATGGGACAGCCATGTCCTACTGGGTAGAGGAGGAGGGGTAGAGGGGACCCTGTGGGAGGGCGTCAGATGGCTGGAGGTTAAGAGGTGATGAGGCTATGGGTCTGGAGGGGTAAAGAGGCAAGAACCCACATAAGACAGTGTGGAGGGAGTGGGGGAGTACTCAAGAAGAAAAAAAAAGAGGCCTGAATTTGGGGACTTGGAGGATCTGACAGACCCTGGGAATTCAGGGCCGGGACAGGGAAGATGCTTCAGTGGAAACCCTCAGGTGAGGGAGGGAGGTCTGAGGGATGTCCCAGTGACGTTCAGGCCTGGTTTAGAGATGGGGCCAAAAGAGTTGCCTATCTAGAGAAGAGGCTGCCCTCCCCAACACACAAACACGTGTGCACATGCACACACTCACACTCATCCTCTGGTGCTTCCAGGACAAAGAGAAGTCCCTGTCAGATCAAAGGCGCTACTCCCTCATTGACCCATCCTCAGCCCCTGAGCTCCTGCGGCTGCAGCACCAGTTGATGAGCACAGAGGACACACTGCGGGATGCACTGGACCAGGCTCAGCAGGTGGAGAAGCTCATGGAGGCCATGAGGAGCTGTCCCGACAAGTCCCTGGTGAGCCATGGCCCAGAGGTGGGCTGAGCAGGCAGTGAGCCAGAAGCCAGTGTCTTCCTGGAGCATGGCCCTGTCCTGGTAACTCTAGTCTGAAGGGGAAGGCAGCCCTGTCCTGGGAACCCTAGTCTAAAAAGGGAGACAGCCTCCTTGTCTGTCCTGGGAATCCTGGTCTGTAGCAAGAGTCACAGGCATGTGAGTACCAGTCCAAGGGGTACATGGCTTTACCAAGAGGATATCTCAGACTAAGTGGAGAGATGCAGCCATGCCCCAGTAGCCTTGGATTCCCAGGATCCTGGGACCCCATTCTGAAGAGCTCTGGTCAGGTTGGAGCCTGAGATGATCCCGTCAGGAAGACCTCGCCATCTAGTGGATGAATCAGGAATTGCTGCCTGGTGAACCTCACTCAGCCAGTGTCCATGCTTGACTCTTACAGGCCATGGGCAATTCTGGTTCTGCAAACGGTATCCACCAGCAAGACAAGGCCCACAAACAAGAGGTAAGGGGCACCCTGGCTCCTGGGAGACACACTGACACTCCCACAAGCCTCCTGTACAAGCAGAAAAAGCCCAAAAATAACAAAGATACTGCAGTCAATCTTAATTCAGTGCTCGTATTCATCCTGTTTTTTTAACCTTGTATCCCTTTAAAAAAAAAAGAAAGAAAGAAAGAAAGAAAGAAGAATCTTTTATTATAAAGTAATACATGCCTATTGGGAAATTTTGGAGGAAAAAAACTCCCAAAAATATATAAAGAAGAAAATATCAATAGCCCTCCTACCCAGAGGGAGATGACTGAGGTTAACATTTTTAAGTGATGGATATCCTTCCTGAACTTTCCTAAGCATGTGTGTGTGTGTGCGCGCCTATACATATACACGTACAGTCAGTTCTCATTATTTACAGATCCCATATTTGCAAACTTACCTATTCACTGAAATTTATTTGTGACCCCCAAACCAGTATTTGCAGCAGTGTTGTGGTCACTCACAGACTTGCGCACATTCCCAGCTGAGGGGTAATAAGACCACACTCCGTCTTCTTGTTTCAGCTCTCATACGGCGAACACGTCCTTTTTGCTGTCTATTCAGTGTCACATTTTTCACATCTTTGTGATTTTTCTTGGTAATTTCTGCGGTTAAAAATGACCCCGCAGTGCAGTGCCACAGTATTGTGCTGTATCGTGTCCCTCAGCATAATCAGACAGCTGTGTGCCTTACAGAGAAAATCCATGTGTTATAGAAACTTCTCTCAGGCATGAGTTATATATACAGTAAGTCCTCACTTAATGTCATCGATAGGTTCTTGGGAACTTAAATGACATAATGAAATCGGTTTTACCGTGGCTAATTGATAGGAGCCATAGTGAAGTTCCTACGGCATATTTCTGATCACAAAAACATCCCCAAACTTCTAAATAAAGTCCCAAAACCCTTCTAATATTAAACATTGAAGTAAGTGTGAGCTCTATACACATCTAAGCAGATGAGTAAAAACAAGTACGTTAATTGTCTTCCAGCCCACTTATTTCGGTTCGGGGTTGAGAGTGGCTGGAGCCTCTCCTAGCAGCTCAGACGCAAGGCCAGACGCAGCCTGGACAGAACCCTTTTATCGCAGGGCCGCTCACAGCCACCGTCACTGAGGCAGGGACAGCTTGGACATGCCAGTGAGCCTCATGTACACAGTTTGGGGATGTGGGAATACCCAGAGAAAACCCACACGGTGACCCCAGCTGGCAATCGATTGTTTTTGTCATGCATGTTATAATGAAACAATGTTATTCAAGGACTAGCTGCACTATTGGGCTTGAGTTCATTGTTAATGAGTCAACAGTATTATAAGAACTAAGGCGTCTTTACATGGAGTCACACATAAAACATGGTTACGTACTGACCAGTGACAAAATAGTGTGATCAGAGGCTCGCAGGGACCTAACCCTGTAATTTCCCCAGGAGCGATGGGTCAGTGTTCACTAATCCAGCACTGGGGGTAACTTTATACAACATAAATACTGTGACTAATGAGAGCTGCTCTACGTGTATGTATATGTGTGTATACACTAACTTGCTGCAAAATAATTGCCAGGGAGCTCCCTGGTGGTGTAGCGGCTTAAGGCTTCGGCGCTGGCGCTGTCAGCGCTGCGGCCTGGGTTCGATTCCTGCCGGGGAACTACCCACATACTACAACAAAACAAACAAACAAACAAAAATAATTGCCAGAAAGTTGCAAGAATGAAAATAGTACCTAGAGCATCATATACCCTTTCTGCCATAGCATTGTAAACATTTTGGCCTAACTGCTTTATCTTTCGCTCTCTGTAAGAAGATGTGTGTGTAACACCTGTAATTTTTTCTGAACCATTTGAGTATAACTGCGTGTGTCATGCCCTTAACACTTGAGGCTATTCCCTGAGGAAAAGGATACAATTTTACGTAACCACAGTACAGCGCTCTGTCTCAGCCAGTGAAATGTTGGTACAAGATTTCTATCAAATCTACTCTTCTATACCTGGGAGCATCTTCTGTCTTTTTCAGTGTAAGGTTCAGTCCAAGGTTGAGTTAGCTTATTACATTTCTGTTTCTTTCGTTTTCTTTAATCTAGAACATTTTCTCAAATTTTCTTTGATGTTCGTAACATTGACATTGGTGCAGTACTATAGTCCCCACCTCTTTTTAACAGGAGATTCCTCATTTAGGGTTTGTCTGCTGCGTCCCCCCAGTCAGAGCCAGGTCCTGCATCTCAGGCTAGAGCACTCCATCAGTGTTGTGTCCCTCTCCAAGAATCCCAACTGGGCGGGTGGTGTCCCTCTGCCCTTCACTCCTGATGTGAATTTTGATCACCTAGCCAGGGAGTTATCTGATTTCTCCACTGTGTAGTCACTAGGCTTTCCCTAATATGCAGTCTGTGGAGAGACTCGTAAGACCATGTGAATGGCCTGCTCCTCGCCACCCCTCCCCATACCAATTTAGCAGCCGCGGATGACTCTAGTCTGAGCCAGTCTTTACTCAGTGGTTGCAAGGCAGCACATACATCATTTTAATAAAGTAGGTCGCTCACTCTGTATTCAGTTTCGCCTCCTGGTTTTGTTCTCACTGAATATTTTAGGCATAGGCATTTTCTCTCTTCCTTAAGCAATCTCTATAAATTGTACGTTTTATAAAATTATGGGTGTAAAATTGGTTTTCTAGAACTTTATGATCCTGAAGGGTTGCCTGTGACTCCCCTGATTGTCATGTCTTTGTCTGACTGTTACATTTAAAGGGGTGCCTGTTGGCCCCTGCCCCACAGCAACCCCTGGCCTTCACCCGCAGTGTGAGGTGCCCCCACGCAGGGCCCAGGTGCCAGCCTGATGGGGTGATGAGAGCCCAGCACTGGTTCTATCCCTGGCTTGCTGTGTGACCTGGGTCAAGTGAGGCTGGAGAGGGGGAAGAAACTGGTCCTTTCAACCTTGACAGTAGAACCCCCGGCCACAGACACTCACCTAGAGACAGCAGGACCTTGGCCACAGAATCTGCCAAGGGCCGGAAGAGAAACGAAGTGGGGAAGGAAGGGACGCTGTGTCGGACCCGTGAGCAGGGCAGAAGCCCGGAGCTGTAGGGGGAGCTGCAGAGTTGTGCCTGCAGAGCCGCCGCCTGTGCCAGCCTCCCTGGGAACTGACACCCTTACCTTGTGTGGCTTGGTCCTTCCAGCACCCCTGTGATACATGTGGGGTCTTCCCAACTTAGAGACATGCAAACTGGGGCTTGGAGTCTTCAGTTTTCATTTTCTTGGTCCCAGCCTCCGCATAGGCACTCGGGGCTCTTTGTAAACCTGTCTGCTCTCGCCTCTTCCCCTCAACTCCCCCTAAACAGCTCCCACTCTACCTCCTGTCTCTCCGTGCCTCAGACACACAGCAAAGAGAGTTTTCCTGCCCCAGGGCCTTTGCCCATGCTGTTCCCTCTATCTGGCACAGGTAAGCTCTCCCCCAGCCCACTCCCACTCCCTTTCCCACCTAACCCCCCTCTGCCACTCCTGGAGCCATTGACGATCTAGTCCTTGCTCTCTCTAGGATAAGCACTGACCCTGAGGGACACCTTGGAGCAGCCCGGTTGGTACCAGAGCCCCTCTGTTCTGCCCAGCGGCACCTCCAGGCAGGAGCCAGGACTGTCACTTTGGAGACAAGAACAGTGTTTGTAACAATAACGTACCCACTGCTGTGGACAATCCCCCAACCCCGACCCCCCTGCCGGACCAGGAGGCTTCCTCAAGCACGACCTGCAGAAAGCGGCCCAGCCCTGGCCTGGCCCCCAGGACCTTCCACCTGGCAGCTTCTGAAGTTCGGGAAGACTGAGGCAATCTGGCCAGGCCCTTCTCCCCAGAATGAGGTGACCTGAGGACCACCTTGGTGTCCTGGGCATGTCCCTGCCCTCCCTTTCTTCCCCTCCTTCTCCTGGGTCCCCATCAGACCCAAGAGAGCCACTGTCCCAGGAAAGGGGCAGAGGAGGTCCAGCCTCTCCTGCAGGTACCGGGGAGGGAAGTCCAGTCCTCAGGAGCCAGGTGGGAACCCCCTTTTCTGCAGCCACTTCTGGGCCAAGGCAGTCCCCAGACCTATTTGTTCCCACATCCTGAACCTCCTTCAAGCACTGGTACAAGTTCCCCTCAGCCCATCTGCCAAGTGAGGTCCCAGGTTCAGGGTTTTGTGGGGGCAAGGTCCTTTTTCCCTGCAATACCAACACACAACACAGCTCCAAGCTGCTGCCCAGAGGGTGGTCACCAAGGCCAGGAGCCACAGTATTAGGAAAGTTTGGAAGCCCCTCTCCTCTGCCCCCACGATTGCCCCACCCCCCCAGTGACCTGGCTTGAAACTGACACCTGCCAGCCCGTGGGGCTGACTAGATGTTCCACAACTGGGCCTCTCTGCTGCAGGTGCACCATGCAGGCCCTGACGTATACACCCAATGACCCTTGGCACACGCACACTCAGAGGGGTCATGTGTGCACACGTGGGCATGCATTTGGGGTGTTTGTAGTCAGCCACACTCAGGCCACACAGATGCACACTCTTGGGTTCCAGGACTGAGCCCCAGGCCTGGCAGGGCTGTGCCCGCACACACCGGAGACATTTCTGCAGCCAGGCTGTGCACATGCGCACCTGGGTCCGTGTGGGTGAGGTTGGGGATGCGCATGCCACGCTCATGCATCAGAGTACACAGGTACTGACGGCCCCCGTTCAGTCGTACCAGGCACCCGCCAGGAGCTTTTTAAGCCCTCTTCTCCTGTAGCCAGGAAAAGAACCTAAGGATATTATTGGCAAGAAAAATCTAACCACCTCTCCCTCTTCCTCTCAGCCCTGCTGAGTTTCTCCAGGCTGGTGCGTGGCGGGAAAAGCCAGCCCTGGCCCAGCAGTACCCACCTCTCAAGCTAGAGGGCCCTCAGGCTACTGCCTTGTGTCACAGCACCACCGCAGAGGGCCTGGCCTGCCTCCCCAGCTCAAGGAGAGCTTTCCCTTGGGGCCCTCCCCCACCATGGGCTACAGGGACAGCCTGGCAGCCCATTATGGTGTCCCCAAGGTATGTCAGGATGGGTATGCAGTCTGTTCCCTGGGAGCAGCCCACGTAGCCTCTGAGTGCTGATGCCCATCCTGGGGGCAGCCCCTTAGTCCCATCAGCCCCCTCCCCTTTCCCCGTCGGCTTTCGGTAGCTCTCACATGCGATTTTATTAACAACAGTCTAGAAAAGATGCTTTAGTGGCCTAACAGAGTCAAATACTATTTCCAGCAAAATCAGGCAGCTCACCCACCCACAGGAGGCGCTGATCCGTCTACTAACAGCCAAAGGCCCACACCGGGAGGGGCTGAGCCCCACGGGCTGGCAGGTGTCAGAGAAGCCAGTTCACAGTGAGCATCTTGGCCTGCCCAGGGTGGACGTAGCCGCGCCCCTTCCCCAAGTCCTCCCCATGCCCTGCCCCTCCCCAAAGTGGAATTGTTGAAGTGTGGCGAGTCCGTGCTCGAGACAATAAAGCTTGTGACTGAGGTCCAGGAGCCCTGCAGTCGTGTCTGCTCCTCTGTCGGTGCCTGGGGCTCCCCCGTCCTCTCCCAGATTGTGGGCACCCTGGTGCCAGGAGTTGGTCTTGATACTGTGCCCAGTGGGATGCCAGCTCATCTGACTCTGGTGTGACTGGCTGGGCCTTGACGAAGGCCAGAGTTGAGGTGCCTTGATTGGATTTGAAGCTGAGTCTTGAGAGGGAAGAATCTTGTTTGCAGCCGCTCTTTGAGAGGGGCCGGGTATGGGATTTGAATGATACAGTTACAAGTGGGCGTGCAAGAAAAAAAGGAAAAAGCTCCCCAGGAAGCAGAATAGTGATGGATGGGCTAACACGTCTGTTGTATTAGGTGAGAACACTTAGAACTTCAGAGAACTAATTCTATCACCTGCAGCAAGCTGTCTGTAGATCTAATGAAGAGTCAACATTTGCAAGCTTTGTGGTCATTTCACAGGCTTTGCGGTTGAGTTGCTTCCCTCGGAGGCTGACCAGGGCATTTGAGGCTGACAGCTGAACGTCCAGAAGCTTCGTGCCCTTTCTCAGGAGCTGTATCAGCACGGCCCTGGAGGAAGCAGTGGGACCGTGCAGGGGAACGGGAGTTGAAGGAAAGGACTGTGTGCACGGGTGTGGACAGGGCTCAGGGAACCCACAGAGGACTGGGGGGAGGCATTACTACCCTGAAGGGGTAAAGCAAAGGGGCTGTGACTGAAGCTGGGCAAAAGCTGCGGCTGTGGCAGGGACCCTAGCAGGTGGTGTGGTGCAGTGGGGAAGGAGCAGGAGTGAATACCCCTGCCTCTCCTCCTGCCCTCCTCTCGCCGCCCTTCCCATTAGCTGAACTCACCCCAAAATGAAGACAAGAGGGTCTGTTGGAGGGCGAGAGACCAGACCCTAGGGCACAGCTAGGATGGAGCGGGTGGAGACAAATGGAGTGCAATCAACACAGTCTGTCACCAGACAGATCTGGGATAGCTAGATATAAACAGTGACCTGGGCTTCCCTGGTGGTACAGCAGCTAGGCTTCGGCACTCTCAACGCCACGGCCTGGGTTCGATTCCCAGCCAGGGAGCTACCCAAAAATAATAAAATAAATAAACAAATGAATAAACAAACAAACAAACAAAGTGTCCTATTCTCCAGGCTTCTGTTGCCTAGAAGATAAATGATCTCTGTCCTTCCAGAACTTTCTGACCAGCCCAGCATTTGAAATTCACAGTGCTGCTACAAGGAGGATTCTTTCCTCTTAAGATTTACTAAACACCACTGTGACCTATGGTTTCTCTTCATTTCACCTGAGACATTGGCTTAGCCTGGTCACTGGTGATGACACTAAATGTGTCACACTCCCCAGGATGAAGTGTTTCCTCAACCAGTTTAACCTTCAGTGGGAACTCCACACCTTGGCGATGCAGTCAGAGAAGACCCAGGCCCCCTCCCACTCATGGCTCCTGGACCAGCAGTCAGGTAACCCCGTGTTAGCTGCTGTGAAGAGGGTGCTGAGTGGGAGGAGGGAGGAGGAGGGGAGCAGCAGGGACTATCACAGGGATGGTCGGGGGCTAGCCTCTCGGGTGAGGCCCAGTCTAGCACAAGGCTTACCTCCTGTCACCAGGGCTGAGAGGGCTTAATACATGAGGCCAGAGGACAAAGAGCTTGAATCTCACAGAAGGAGCTTCCTGAGCCCTATTTGCCCAAAGCCTGGTATCCAAGAGGAGCAGGTAGAAGGAAGGCAGCTGAAAGAGGAGAGGCCCCCTGAGTGGGGAGGGGCATGGGGTGGCCATGATAGACTACTACCCTGAGGGCCCTCGAGGGCAGGAAGCCCCAGGCATATGGTGTGGGGGCCTTCAGGGAGGTGTGTGCAAAGCCGAAAGCGGGCAGGGCGGTCCTCATCCTTCAGAGCTTCAGCCCTGTGTCGTCTCGGACAGAACCATCCTGGAAAAGAGCTCAGGCACTGGACAGCCTTGGGGTTTAGCCCAGCCCACAGCCCTCTGGCTCTGCAGGCCAGGCCCATTGCTCCACTTCCTGTGCCTCCGTTTCCTCATCTGTGAAATGGGGAAAATAAAATCAGTCTTGTGCACAGTGGAGTCTAAAGGAGACCCCCGAGAAGGCCGCAGGCTAAAGCCTCCGCTGGTTCTTGCTTCCACTCTCCCAGCCTAGCGGGGAAGTTGGCCTGTGGGAGAGTGTGTGGGGCCCTGGGAACCCCTGCTTCAGCTTGGTGGGCCCCTTGATGGTTCAGGTTAGGGGTCAGCAGATCGCTCCCAAGATGAGAGGTACCCCAAGAGCTCAGCACAGTGCCTCACCCCTGCCACGAATATCTGTGCACTGAGGCTCCGAGGAGCCAGTAGGCAGACTGCCTCCAGGGTCAGGTCTGGCTTAAGGCGGGAGCGGACTGGGCCCTGCTGGTCTGGACAGAGGCATCCCCACCCCACCCCTGCATTGACTTTTGTAACTTTTGAATTTTCAGATAATTCCAGTCCTTACACAAAAATAGAATTCCCATATACCCTTCAGCAAATTCCCCTCACGTTACCCTTTTGCATAACCACAGTTCAGTGATCCAAACTAGAAAACTAAATAACATTGGTATGGGAGTTCCCTGATGGTGTAGCGGCTTAAGGCTTTGGCGCTGGCGCTGTCGGCGCTGCGGCCTGGGTTCGATTCCCAGTCAGGGAGCTACCCACATACCAAAAAAGCAAATAAATAAATAAATAAATAAATAAATAAATAAATAAACAAGCTAGCTAACTAACTAACTAACTAACTAACATTGGTAGGGTACCATTGATGAGAGTACAGGCTTTATTTGGATTGCTCTAGTGGGAATGTAAAATTGTCCAGCCACTTGGGAAAATAGTTTGACGGTTCCTCAACATATTAAACAGAGAGTTACCATGGGACCCAGAAATTTTACTCCCAGTTACATAGCCGAGATAAATTAAAACATGTCCACACAGAAGCGTGTACACAAATGTTCACAGCAGCATTATTTATAATAGTCAGAGTAGAAACAGCACCGATGTCCACCATCAGGCAAATGGATAAACTTGATGTAATAGATCCATCCGTGGAATGTTATCCAGCCATTGAAAGGAATGAAGTACTGACTCGTGGAGAAACCTCCATCACGTTTTGCTAAGTGAAAGAAGCCAGAAGAAAAGGTCACATATTGTAGGATTCCATGTACAGGAAACAGCCAGAATAGATAAGCCCATGGAGACGAAAGGCAGACTGCTGGTTGCCAGGGTGTGAGGGGAGGAGGATGGACAGAAGCTGCTCCGTGGCTAGGAGGTGACATGGAATGGATGAAAATGTTTTGGAACTTAGATGACGTGGTTTCATAACTTTGGGGACGTACCGAGTGCCACTGAGTGCCCCTTTGAAATGACTCCTTTTATGTTAAGTAATTTTCCCCTCAAGTTATTTTTTTTTAAAGACTTTTTTACATTATGGTAATTGCCATGTTTCCACGTATGTACCAGTAAATTGTGGAAGGAGTGTGATTTGTGAATATTAACACTAAACTGCCTAGGAATCGTTGTTAAATAATGATACGTGCATGTGCTTATTGGCTCAGATAATTTCTGGGAAAAAATAAGCTGGTGCCATTTATCACGTTCACAGACAAAAGGAGGGGAAAATACCAACAACCATTTCAGCAACTGCACTAAACTTGGGGTGAGGGGAGGGCTTGGACAGGGGTGAATGAATCTTTTTTTTTTTTTTTCATTTTCAATTGTGGCAAAAACCTCATCACATCGAATTTAACACCTTAACCACTTTAACGTGTACAATTCAATAGTCTTAACTATATCCACGTGGTTTTTCAACAGATCTCTAAAATGCTTTCATCTTGCAAAACGGAACCTCTGCACCCACTAAACAGCATTCCCCATCCCCCACCACACCCCTGGCACCCACCATTCCACTCCGTGTCTCTGAGTTGGACTGCTGTAGATATCTCACACAAGTGGAATCATACCTAATTTGTCCTCTTGTAATTGACTTCTTTCACTTAGCGTAATGACCTCAAGGTCCATCCATGTTGTCACAAGTGGCAGGATTTCCTTTTTAAGGCTGAATAATATTCTATTGTATGTGTATGCGAGTACATCATTTTTTCTTTTTTCATTTGCCATGACCTATCATTTTCTTTTTCTCCAGCCCTATCAAGGTATAATTTACAAATAAAAATTATATCTATTTAAGTGTACAATGTGATGTTTTAACATACGTATATATTTTGAAATGATTACCACAATCAAGTTAATTAAACACATCACAGTCACTATTTTTTGGTGTGACAAGAATACTTAAGATCTACTCTCCTAGCAAATTTCAGGCATACAACACAGTACTATTAATTGTAGTCCCCATGCTATACGTTAGATCCCCCAAGTGAATTGGTTTGATGTCACTTGATTTAAAAGTCATAAGGGATGGTAATCATTTTGCAGTATGTTTATATATGAAATCATCACATTGTATACCTTAAACTCACACAATATTATGTGTCAATTATATCTCAATAAAGCTAGAAAAAATTAAAACACAATGTTTCTTTTGGAAAAAAATTTTAATAAAAATAAATTTCAAGCTATGAGAGAGTCAAATGTAGAACTAGGAAGCAGTGGGGGCCAGTGCTCAGCGGACTTTGCTTGGCTTTGTGCCTGTGACTGCGGTCCCACCATGGTGTCCTGGCCATCCATGGGCAGTAGAGAGGGTCACCGTGCCAGGTTCTGGCCTGGAGCGGCACTGTGAGCAGGAGGCTCTGGGATCTACCCACCCCGCCTCCGTCTAGCTCCAGTCCTGCTCTGGTTCTCTGTCGTGCTGTAAGGATGTGAGGGGGCTTCCACGGTGTTACTCTCTGGAATGACCAGGAAACCCCCCAGCTTCATCAGTACTCTGACATCTGAGGCTGGAGGGGGGACATGACACAGCTGTCCAGACTGCATTCAAGTTGATGAGCAGTGAAAACCACCCAGATGAAATCCCTCTTTCAGCAATAGTCTCTAGAAGAGAAGCTAGAAAACAAGGATGTCTCAGACATTTTAAAATTAGCACTGTGGGCAGAAGAAACCCTCGATGTGGTGACATTCTTTACTTTAGTGTCAGCTGTGCAAGAAAATTAAATAAAATAGTCAAATAAAATCCAGAAGGGAAAAAAGACAATACAGGAGCCAAAAAGCAATTATTTCATGGTGTTCTGTTACAATTGATAGTTTCTTAAGTTGAAGGCCAGGCTTGATGTAGGTCTCTTGGAAATCAAAAAGAAATGAGTGAGAGAACAAGAAAAAATGGATTAAGAGGGAAACAGCAATTTAAAACAGACCAGGACCTCTCACTTACATGTGGGAGCTAAAGAACAAAATAAATGAACAAACAAAACAGAA